>CM053038.1:65443023-65465523 GCA_028564925.1 Lithobates sylvaticus
GCCTGTCCGCCCTCTCTGTCTGCCTTGCGCGGTGCCTGTCCGCCCTCTCTGTCTGCCTTGCGCGGTGCCTGTCCGCCCTCTCTGTCTGCCTTGCGCGGTGCCTGTCCGCCCTCTCTGTCTGCCTTGCGCGGTGCCTGTCCGCCCTCTCTGTCTGCCTTGCGCGGTGCCTGTCCGCCCTCTCTGTCTGCCTTGCGCGGTGCCTGTCCGCCCTCTCTGTCTGCCTTGCGCGGTGCCTGTCCGCCCTCTCTGTCTGCCTTGCGCGGTGCCTGTCCGCGCCCTCTGTCTGCCTTGCGCGGTGCCTGTCCGCGCCCTCTGTCTGCCTTGCGCGGTGCCTGTCCGCGCCCTCTGTCTGCCTTGCGCGGTGCCTGTCCGCGCCCTCTGTCTGCCTTGCGCGGTGCCTGTCCGCGCCCTCTGTCTGCCTTGCGCGGTGCCTGTCCGCGCCCTCTGTCTGCCTTGCGCGGTGCCTGTCCGCGCCCTCTGTCTGCCTTGCGCGGTGCCTGTCCGCGCCCTCTGTCTGCCTTGCGCGGTGCCTGTCCGCGCCCTCTGTCTGCCTTGCGCGGTGCCTGTCCGCGCCCTCTGTCTGCCTTGCGCGGTGCCTGTCCGCGCCCTCTGTCTGCCTTGCGCGGTGCCTGTCCGCGCCCTCTGTCTGCCTTGCGCGGTGCCTGTCCGCGCCCTCTGTCTGCCTTGCGCGGTGCCTGTCCGCGCCCTCTGTCTGCCTTGCGCGGTGCCTGTCCGCGCCCTCTGTCTGCCTTGCGCGGTGCCTGTCCGCGCCCTCTGTCTGCCTTGCGCGGTGCCTGTCCGCGCCCTCTGTCTGCCTTGCGCGGTGCCTGTCCGCGCCCTCTGTCTGCCTTGCGCGGTGCCTGTCCGCGCCCTCTGTCTGCCTTGCGCGGTGCCTGTCCGCGCCCTCTGTCTGCCTTGCGCGGTGCCTGTCCGCGCCCTCTGTCTGCCTTGCGCGGTGCCTGTCCGCGCCCTCTGTCTGCCTTGCGCGGTGCCTGTCCGCGCCCTCTGTCTGCCTTGCGCGGTGCCTGTCCGCGCCCTCTGTCTGCCTTGCGCGGTGCCTGTCCGCGCCCTCTGTCTGCCTTGCGCGGTGCCTGTCCGCGCCCTCTGTCTGCCTTGCGCGGTGCCTGTCCCCGCCCTCTGTCTGCCTTGCGCGGTGCCTGTCCCCGCCCTCTGTCTGCCTTGCGCGGTGCCTGTCCCCGCTCTCTGTCTGCCTTGCGCTGTGCCTGTCCCCGCTCTCTGTCTGACTTGCGCGGTGCCTGTCCCCGCTCTCTGTCTGACTTGCGCGGTGCCTGTCCCCGCTCTCTGTCCGACTTGCGCGGTGCCTGTCCCCGCTCTCTGTCCGACTTGCGCGGTGCCTGTCCCCGCTCTCTGTCCGACTTGCGCGGTGCCTGTCCCCGCTCTCTGTCCGACTTGCGCGGTGCCTGTCCCCGCTCTCTGTCCGACTTGCGCGGTGCCTGTCCCCGCTCTCTGTCCGACTTGCGCGGTGCCTGTCCCCGCTCTCTGTCCGACTTGCGCGGTGCCTGTCCCCGCTCTCTGTCCGACTTGCGCGGTGCCTGTCCCCGCTCTCTGTCCGACTTGCGCGGTGCCTGTCCCCGCTCTCTGTCCGACTTGCGCGGTGCCTGTCCCCGCTCTCTGTCCGACTTGCGCGGTGCCTGTCCCCGCTCTCTGTCCGACTTGCGCGGTGCCTGTCCCCGCTCTCTGTCCGACTTGCGCGGTGCCTGTCCCCGCTCTCTGTCCGACTTGCGCGGTGCCTGTCCCCGCTCTCTGTCCGACTTGCGCGGTGCCTGTCCCCGCTCTCTGTCCGACTTGCGCGGTGCCTGTCCCCGCTCTCTGTCCGACTTGCGCGGTGCCTGTCCCCGCTCTCTGTCTGACTTGCGCGGTGCCTGTCCCCGCTCTCTGTCCGACTTGCGCGGTGCCTGTCCCCGCTCTCTGTCCGACTTGCGCGGTGCCTGTCCCCGCTCTCTGTCCGACTTGCGCGGTGCCTGTCCCCGCTCTCTGTCCGACTTGCGCGGTGCCTGTCCCCGCTCTCTGTCTGACTTGCGCGGTGCCTGTCCCCGCTCTCTGTCTGACTTGCGCGGTGCCTGTCCCCGCTCTCTGTCCGACTTGCGCGGTGCCTGTCCCCGCTCTCTGTCCGACTTGCGCGGTGCCTGTCCCCGCTCTCTGTCCGACTTGCGCGGTGCCTGTCCCCGCTCTCTGTCCGACTTGCGCGGTGCCTGTCCCCGCTCTCTGTCCGACTTGCGCGGTGCCTGTCCCCGCTCTCTGTCCGACTTGCGCGGTGCCTGTCCCCGCTCTCTGTCCGACTTGCGCGGTGCCTGTCCCCGCTCTCTGTCCGACTTGCGCGGTGCCTGTCCCCGCTCTCTGTCCGACTTGCGCGGTGCCTGTCCCCGCTCTCTGTCCGACTTGCGCGGTGCCTGTCCCCGCTCTCTGTCCGACTTGCGCGGTGCCTGTCCCCGCTCTCTGTCCGACTTGCGCGGTGCCTGTCCCCGCTCTCTGTCCGACTTGCGCGGTGCCTGTCCCCGCTCTCTGTCCGACTTGCGCGGTGCCTGTCCCCGCTCTCTGTCCGACTTGCGCGGTGCCTGTCCCCGCTCTCTGTCCGACTTGCGCGGTGCCTGTCCCCGCTCTCTGTCCGACTTGCGCGGTGCCTGTCCCCGCTCTCTGTCCGACTTGCGCGGTGCCTGTCCCCGCTCTCTGTCCGACTTGCGCGGTGCCTGTCCCCGCTCTCTGTCTGACTTGCGCGGTGCCTGTCCCCGCTCTCTGTCCGACTTGCGCGGTGCCTGTCCCCGCTCTCTGTCCGACTTGCGCGGTGCCTGTCCCCGCTCTCTGTCCGACTTGCGCGGTGCCTGTCCCCGCTCTCTGTCCGACTTGCGCGGTGCCTGTCCCCGCTCTCTGTCTGACTTGCGCGGTGCCTGTCCCCGCTCTCTGTCTGACTTGCGCGGTGCCTGTCCCCGCTCTCTGTCCGACTTGCGCGGTGCCTGTCCCCGCTCTCTGTCCGACTTGCGCGGTGCCCATAGCGTCGGCGGTAAAACGCTGCTATTTTTAGCAGCGTTTTACCGTCGGATTTGCAACGCATTTCAGCCGCTAGCGGGGCGCTTTTACCCCCCGCTGGCGGCTGAGAAAGTGTTAAAACCCCCCGCAAAACGTCGCAATATCGTTGCTTTGCCGGCGGTATTACAACGCTGCCCCATTGATTTTAATGGGGCGCAGCAGTGAGTTCACCGCTCCAAAGAAGCTGCTGGCAGGACTTTTCCTGACGTCCTGCCAGCGCACCGCTGCAGTGTGAAAGCCCTCGGGCTTTCACACTGCAGACAATGGTGCAGCAGTTTTAGGGCGGATTGCAGGCGCTATTTCTAACGCTATAGCGCCTGCAATACGCCCTTGGTGTGAAAGGGGTCTAAATGATCTGTCTACTTTTGCATAGAGAAGCACAGAGGCCCAGTGATATCCTTGGCATGATGAGAGGGAAATATGCGCAGTGTACGCTTCAGCTTTAACCCTTCACATTGCTGGTCAGCTCTCACCACACTCTGATGTCCCGGTGGAGGGGGTGTTACATATTTTGGTGGTAGTTTATTATAGTTGATGTGTTGACTCTGTCCCTGAGGTTCTCCGCCGTACATTGGACAGGCTGGGTCTGGCCAACGTTGAGATCATCGCTGCGGACGGACGATGGGAGATAGCACACGCCATGGTAGTTGATCCCTCACTTAGCGATGTCGTGCAGATCATAGGGTAAGTGAATCCTAAGGATGGGAATGACAATTTTAGTATCTGCACCAAAGACTTTCATAGATATACGGGACCGATATATTGTATATAGTATTTCTAGTGTGGCGCTTGCATGTCCCTGGGGTCGTCTATAAATCATTCTCTGTGGAACCTCCAGAATCCTAGTTCTGTACAGAGGCTACGCTTATTTCTGATGTCTTATTAAGCCCCACCTCCTTCAATTCTAAGCCCCACCCCTGTCAAGTGTCAGTCTCTACTGGAACTGAAGTCTTAATGGCTGACTGACAGGGGGTGTGGCTGAGCGTTGTCAGGGGGCGGGCTTAAGGCTGATCTTCAGTCTTGTATAGTTGTAGCGGCTCCTCTCCTGGACTGAAATGGCTTCATCTGATTTCACTGCACACTGTGAGCTTCTAACAATGTGCATTAGAAGCTGCCGCAAGTCAGAGCCCACCTCATTTTCTGGCTGGTGGACATCCAGCATCATCTAGCTGACTCATCCCCAGCCACCCCCTTTTATTTATTGCATTTCGGTTCTTTCAATCATGAAGGCTCGCCATCACATGTGGGGGTTGTGTGCAAATACAGCCTGCCCACTCCTCCAGACGGACACCCATCCAACTAGGTCTTTTAATTTATTTTATTTTTTATATATTTGCATAACTCCTCCCAAGAGGCAGCCCACTACTTGCATCAGAACTGAGGAGCACTGAGGGGGGGGGGGAGGGGGTGCTGTAATGTTTACAGCAATCTGCCAGCCCCTCCCACCAGTCATGATATGCTTGCATTGCACAGAGAAGCACAGAGTCCCAGTGATGACATCAAGGAGTATAAAATAAGACCGGCAATGAACTCTCCATTTTTTTTTTTTTCCCCTTCTTTCTTCTTCCTTCTCCCTTTTTTTTTTTCTTAAGCATATCCGTGTGTTAGTAAATACGAGTATGAGCCGGCAAACCTGCTTCAGGTGGAGATAAGAGATTGGGTATGGGGCGGTGGCTTGCTGCATGCTTGCTTTCTAGCATGTTGGTGTTGGAGGGAGCCGGGCGTTCACAGGAAACCACAACTGGGGTATGGGCGATAGCCGGAGAGTGTTCACAGGTCGTCACCAGCACTCTTTTTATATACAGAAATGTTTGCTGCAGAATTTACGCCGCGGAAATAGTGGTCAGGTCTTCTTTTTCTTCTTTCTTTTTTTCTTTCTCCTTCTTTCTCCTTCCTCCTTCTTCTTCACCAAAAATTGAAATATTGCAGAATATACAATACAGCCTCATGCTACATAACCAAGCTCCATTTCATGCTGATTAAACAAAATTATTATTTTATCTTAAATAGAAAACTATCTTAGATTTTTACTCCAAAAGCATTTTATTAAAATAAATTTGATAAAAATCAAAAAAAATAATAATAAAAAAAATATATATAAATTTTAAAACCTGGAGGATGATTTGTTACCATGCACAGCTACTCCAGATTTTGTGTGCACCGTTTTATTTATATTTTTTAAATGTAGACTTTTGTTGAATTCCGACTGCAGAGTCATGCAATACAGAATAATGGCAAAAAACGATCAACCGTCCCATAAAGCTCTGGCCCAAGTATGACCAGTAAAAATCCAAAGTGTGCGTGCCTCGTGTGGAACAATATATTCCCCCTAGGTTCAGGCTAGATGCAGTGTGAATTTGCTGCGGATTCGGCACCGCATCTAAATTGCTGCGTATACACGATAGGATTTTCCGACAGAAAAACCTTGGATGATTTTTCACACAAGTTCTCTGAACTTTCCACCGTCAAGAAGGCAGTGACGTACAACACTACGACGAGCCGAGAAAATGAAGTTCAATGCTTCCAAGCATGCGTCAAATTGTTTCCCGAGCATGCGTAGGAATTTTTTGCACGTCGGAATTGCTACAGATGATCGGAATTTCCGATAGAAACTTTTTCCGTCGGAAAAATAGAGAACCTGCTCTCAATCTTTTGCTGGCGGAAATTCCGCCAGCAAAAGTCCGGTGGAGCCTACACGCAGTCGGAATTTTTAATTTTTTTTTTGTTACAGCAGCTTTTGTATTTACAGGTTAACTTGTGGCTTTCATTATGACACTCAGGAATTGCAAATGCATGCTGGGTAGGAGGGGGAACGGCGTATTTTACGTGTCCTGTGTACTTCCATTAAGTTTTTCAATGATGTCCACATTTGTAAACTGGCACAGTTACATTATTTTGTATACGTTCCCTGGAGTTCAGCTTTAATGTATTTTTTATTTCAATTATAAGTAATTTTATTGATTTTAATTTACATATCCTTTTATTTTTTTTAACTCCCCGCTATAGAATCTAATACCCACAATCCCTTTCTGCAATCTCCCCTGCTTCATACTGCTTTCCTGTTGCATGTTTTTTATTTAACAGACGACATGGTGCGTCTCTAACCTCTTGATGGGACGGGTATACTGCGCACTTCTCGTTTTCACCCTACACGCTTTTTTTTTTTTTTTCTCTATTTCTCTTCTACAAGTTGCTGCGCTACACCCTGGATAAGTTTGGTTTGGAACGGGTGAGGATCATTGCCAGTGATAATCTTTGGCAGCCAATCGCGTACGAGATGCTGCAGGACTTGGAACTCCTCAGGGTGATCGATGTGATAGGGTAGGCCATCATTCAGAAATATTAAAGCCCAACTCCAGCCAAAAGTTTAGTTTCAGGTAGTGTAGGGAAAGGCTACAGTCTCTCAAATGGATCTTTCCTGCAGGGATTCTCACTTCCTTTTCTGTCTGACTGTCATCTGGTACAAATAAAGAGATGGGGAATGTTGGACCACCTGTTTTTATTTAATTTTGTTATAATATTCTTTTATGGAACACCACATATAACTTGATGCAGTGTAAAAAACTAAAAAAAAAAAATCCTTTTTATAATGGAAGGTAATATTTGAGATGTCTATGGTCTCTGTCTCGTCTATGGTCTCTGTCTCGTCTATGGTCTCTGTCTCGTCTATGGTCTCTGTCTCGTCTATGGTCTCTGTCTCGTCTATGGTCTCTGTCTCGTCTATGGTCTCTGTCTCGTCTATGGTCTCTGTCTGTCTCGTCTATGGTCTCTGTCTCGTCTATGGTCTCTGTCTCGTCTATGGTCTCTGTCTCGTCTATGGTCTCTGTCTCCTCTATCATTATGGGGCAATTTAGCAAACCACAATCATGGGTCAATTGGCTTCAGTATAAATCGCACAATTGGGGAATACAAAGACACTGAATTTCAAAAGGGCCAACTTCCATATACTACGAACCTTGATAGATATAAATTAGGATAAAATCTTAGTAACAAAGAACACGGAGGAGAAATGGGTTTGCTTTAAGAGCATATTAAATAAGGGCATTAGCCAATGCATTCCATTGGAAAATACATTTTAAAAGGGTGAAACAAAAGTCCTTGATGGCTTAACACCTCCAATGTAAAACAAAATGCATATAAAGGCAAAGGAGAAGGCCTTCAAAAAATACAAGGCTGAGGGGGTCATCGTCGGCATTCAGACTTTACAATGAATGCAACAAGAAATGTAAGGGTGCAATTAGGGTGGCTAAGATAGAACACGAAAGACACATAGTGGAGGAGAAAAAAAAAAACCCAAGAAATTATTTAAGGATATAAACGGTAAAAAAGGGAGGACAGACCATACTGGCCCCATAAAGAATGAGGAAGGACATCTGGTAACAAAGGATGGGGAGATGGCGAAGGTATTGAATTTATTCTTCTCCTCAGTCTTCACAAGGGAATCGGGGGGGCTTCAGTAAACAAAACTGCAGTGTTTATCCTCATGACACATCACAGGAAGCACCTCCATGGTTAGGAGGACAGAATTAGTTGGAATTAACTTGGAAAACTTAACATTATTAAGTCACCGGGACCAGATGGCTTGCACCCGAGGGTACTTAGGGAACAGCTGATTGGAGAAAAGCCACTGGGCCAAGCTGCCCACCATAGAAGCAAATGGACAGCCACTGGGCCAAGCTGCCCACCATAGAAGCAAATGGACAGCATACTAAGCTAAGCAGGGCAATAACTTCTCCGCAGGATGTGGAAACCTTGCAAGAAGATCTGAACAAATGAATGGGGTGGGCAACTACATGGCAAATGAGGTTCAATGTAGAAACATGTAAACTCATGCATTTGGGTGGCAGAAATAATGAATGCAATCTATACACTGGGGGGAGAACCTCTGGGGGAATCTAGGATGAAAAAGGACCTGGGGGTCCTAGTAGATGATAGGCTTGGCAATGGCTCAGCAAACAGAATATTGGCATGCGTTTTAAAGGGATTAACTCCAGGGATAAAGCAATAATTCTCCCACTCTACAAGACTCTGGTCCGGCCGCACCTGGAGTATGCCGTCCTGTTCTGGGCACCAGTCCTCAGGAAGGATGTGCTGGAGAGAGTCCAGAGAAGGGCAACAAAGCTAATAAAGGGTCTGGAGGATATTAGTTATGAGGAAAGGTTGTGAGCACTGAACTTATTCTCTCTGGAGAAGAGACGCTTGAGAGGGGATATGATTTCAATATACAAATGCCGCACCGGTGACTCCACAATAGAGATAAAACTTTTCCGCAGAAGGAAGTTTAAGACACGTGGCCACTCATTAAAATTAGAAGAAAAAGGTTTAACCTTAAACTATGTAGAGGGTTCTTTACTGTAAGAGCGGCAGGCGGTGGTCTTAGCGGGGAGCATTGATAGTTTCAAGAAACTATTAGGGCTCTTTCACACATGCAGACCGTATGTCCGTATTTCATCCATCCGTTTTCGGATGAAATGCGGACATACATGCATGCCTATGGGATAGCGGGTGTCAGCGGACCCGATATCGTCCGTCTCCGCTGTGGTCCGATTCTGCAGATGGAGGAAAACCTTATTTTTCTATCCGTCTGCAGAGCGGATCGGATGAACATGGACAGACGATCCGTGTTCATCCGATCCCCCATAGAGGAGAGCGGAGATCTGACAGGGCGGTCCCTGCTCAGTGTGCAAGGACCGCCCTGTCATCCGCCGGCTCAGCGGGAATCAACGGAGCGATCCCGGCTGAGCAAGCGGATGTTCATGGGGCGGATCATTACGGATCCGTCCCATGTGAAAGAGCCCTTAGATAAGCACCTGAACGACAACAACATACAGGGATATACAATGTAATACTGACATATAATCACACACATGGGTTGGACTTGTGTCTTTTTTTTTTTTTTTTTTTTCAACCTCACCTAATAAAAAAAAAAAAAAAAAAAGAGAGATAGATTTATCTCTATCTCTTATACAGTATCTCACAAAAGTGAGTACACCCCTCACATTTTTGTAAATATTTTATTCTATCTTTTCATGTGACAACACTGAAGAAATTACACTTTGCTACAATGTAAAGTAGTGAGTGTACAGCTTGTATAACAGTGTAAATTTTCTGTCCCCTCAAAATAACTCAACACACAGCCATTAATGTCTAAACCGCTGGCAACAAAAGTGAGTACACCCCTAAGTGAAAATGTCCAAATTGGGCCCAAAGTGTCAATATTTTCTGTGGCCACCATTATTTTTCAGCACTGCCTTAACCTTCTTGGGCATGGAGGTCACCAGAGCTTCACAGGTTGCCACTGGATTTCTCTTCCACTCCTCAATGATGACATCACGGAGCTGGTGGATGTTAGAGACCTTGCGCTCCTCCACCTTCCGTTTAAGGATGCCCCACAGATGCTCAACAGGGTTTAGGTCTGGAGACATGCTTGGCCAGTCCATCACCTTTACCCTCAGCTTCTTTAGCAAGGCAGTGGTCGTCTTGGAGGTGTGTTTGGGGTCGTTATCATGTTGGAATACTGCCCTGCAGCCCAGTCTCTGAAGGGAGGGGATCATGCTCTGCTTCAGTATGTCACAGTACATGTTGGCATTTATGGTTCCCTCAATGATCCGTAGCTCCCCAGTGCCGGCAGCACTCATGCAGCCCCAGACCATGACACTCCCACCACCATGCTTGACTGACTGTAGGCAACACACACTTGTCTTTGTACTCCTCACCTGGTTGCCCCCACACACGCCTGACACCATCTGAACCAAATAAGTTTATCTTGGTCTCATCAGACCACAGGACATGGTTCCAGTAATCCATGTCCTTAGTCTGCTTGTCTTCAGCAAACTGTTTGCAGGCTTTCTTGTGCATCATCTTTAGAAGAGGCTTCCTTCTGGGACGACAGCCATGCAGACTAATTTGATGCAGTGTGCGGCGTATGGTCTGAGCACTGACAGGCTGACCCCCCACCCCTTCAACCTCTGCAGCAATGCTGGCAGCGCTCATACGTCTATTTCCCAAAGACAACCTCTGGATATGACGCTGAGCACGTGACTCAACTTCTTTGGTGGACCATGGCGAGGCCTGTTCTGAGTGGAACCTGTCCTTTTAAACCACTCTATGGTCTTGGCCACCGTGCTGCTGCTCAGTTTCAGGGTCTTGGCAACCTTCTTATAGCCTAGGCCATCTTTTATGTACATCATCAGCAATTCTTCTTTCAGATTCTCAAAGTTCTTTGCCATGAGGTGCCATGTTGAACTTCCAGTCGCCAGTATGAGAGAGTGAGAGCGATAACACCAAATTTAACACCCCTGCTCCCCATTCACACCTGAGACCTTGTAACACTAATGCAAAATTGGGCCCAATTTGGACATTTTCACTTAGGGGTGTACTCACTTTTGTTGCCAGCAGTTTAGACATTAATGGCTGTGTGTTGTTATTTTGAGGGGACAGAAAATTGACACTGTTATACAAGCTGTGCACTCACTACTTTTACATTGTAGCAAAGTGTCATCTCTTCAGTGTTGTCACATAGAATAAAATATTTACAAAAAATGTGAGGGGTGTACTTTTGTGAAATACTGGTGTGTGTGTGTGTGTGTGTGTGTGTGTGTGTGTGTGTGTGTGTGTGTGTGTGTGTGTGTGTGTGTGTGTGTGTGTGTGTGTGTGTGTGTGTGTGTGTGTGTATGTATGTATGTATATATATATATATATATATATATATATATATATATATATATATATATATATATATATAATCTCTTCAACATCATTGTATGCGTGCATGCTGCAATGACACATGTGAAATTTTTATATATATATAATATATATATATATATATATAATTATGCACATAATCACAAATGAACACACTTGAGTGCAGTGTCCACCAAATGCAGCCTAACAGCACCTGAATCGCGATCTCCCGCTGTATCACGAAGCTTGGATTTGAATTGCCCACCTGGGCGACTGCTGTAACAAAGTCCTGGCTCCTATGATGCATGTCACACTGATTCGATTTCCCATCATTCGATCAGTCTTCCGCCTATCACAAGAGCAGGTACAGGAGCCGGGACTTTGTTATAGTGGCTGCCCGGGCATTTCGGACACAAGGCGAGGACTGTGCGCTTGAGCTTTGGCGCCCACTAGCCTGGCGCACTTAGCCTTAGTTCCGCTTGTCCTGCCTTTGGTGGCGCCGGTTCTGGGCGGCGTACCGCCCATGCCATTGCTGCGCGTACCATGGATTGAGAAACACTGCAGTAAATGAACCAGAACACTTCTAGCTTGGTTTTAATTTTTGTTTTGCATTAAATGTAAGCTTAAATCTCTCATTAGACAGCAATTCAGAATTTTATGTGTGAACCACCTGATTGTCGGTTTGTAAGCTACATCATTGAAGGTCTTTATTCATCAGATGTCATTTATTGCCAATAAAATATGTGCCTGTACTGGATTTTACACTCTCCTACCCTACTGACCCAGTGTCCAAGCTCCCTCCCCTCCCCGTTCGCAGCATTTTATCTGCTTTTGAATGACCGGTCCTCTTTAAGCTAATCTGGAACTCTACATGTCCTCCTACAGAGCCCATTATCCTGGTACCCAAACGGTTCCTGACGCCATTACCACAGGGAAGAAACTCTGGTCCTCAGAAGATTACAGCACTTTCAATGACGTGATCGGTGGCGGATGCTGGGCACGACTCCTGAACCAGAACTATATCAATGGGAATATGACATCGTGAGTTTTATAGCCTATTGTTTAATCTGTGTGACCGGGTCACATAGTCCTAGAGCTTAGCACTATATAAACGGCTGATACATAGGGAGTCCAAGCAAAATAATTTCTTGTCCATTGAGGGACACAAAAAGTCCTTAACACTTGGGTTATACTGCCCCCTACAGAGTGATTGAACATTAAGCCAAAAAACAAATACCCCCCTACAACCAGTATCTGTTTTTTGCCAGTGTCCTAGGAGGATGGATGTCTTTTTTTTTTTTTTTTTCTTCTATTCTTTTGTTTGAGGGACATTGGAAGTCGTCTAACCTTTTGGGTGATATTGTCGCTTGTAGGAAGTTTGGACACTTTCAAACCCAAAAAAAAAAAAAAAAAGCCGTAGGCCAGTCCAATAACCACTTTTACTACCAGCATGTATGTTTTATTGCTAGTGTCCTAGAAGGATGGATGTCTCATCACGTTCCCTCAGGTTATGCTGGTGCCTACAGAATGATTAGACACAAGCAAAAAAAAATACCCCTACTACCAGCATATCTCACCGTTTTGCCAGTGTCCTATGGATGTGTGTGTTTTAAATTATTTTTATTTTCCCAGTTTTTGTTTGAGGGACACAGACGGTTATAACCTTTTGGTTATGGTTTAGGCTTTAGAAAGATTGGACACTTTAAAATAAAAAAATAAAAAAAGCTGTCGGCCAGTCCAATAACCACCTCTACTACCAACATGTCTCGGTTTATTGCTAGTGTCCTAGGAAGATGGACATCTGTGTGTGTGTTTTTTTTTATTGTTTTTATTTATAACATGTGTGTGTTCAAGTACTATATAGTCCTATTTGAAAGGAACTAGAAGTAAAGCCTCTGATGATGAATATAGGTAAGCAGATTTCGCCATGTAGCATTCGCAGATATGTATGTGTGTGTGTGTGTGTGTGTGTGTGTGTGTATATATGTGTGTATATGTATATATATATATATATATTTATTATTATTATTATTATTATTATTATTATTATTATTATTATTATTATTATTTTTTTTTTTTATTTCACTTTTCAGTAATATATTTATTATGTATGTGTACAACGTTTTTGTCACTAGTGAGTAATCATTAGTGTTACACTTATCCCTGGGCGTTATTCTGGGGAGTTTGAATTTCTCACAAGCGCTGCATTTTTTTTGCTTTTCACATACAATCCACTATATTGTTGATGCTGACTGGGGATTTCCATTATCTCCACAAATATTAGTAGCACAACTTTTTTACATTGTGTGTGTGTGTGTGTGTGTGTGTGTGTGTATATATAAATATATATATATATATATATATTAGTATGTATATGACTTTCTCCCATGATCGTGCCTGCCGCGGTGCGCTCTGTGATCGTTGTGTCCTCTGATCACAGATCATGGTAAAGAACCAATCGGCGGCTCTTTACCATGTGATATCAACTGTGTCCAATCACGCAAGCCGGCTGTAAGCGCGAGGACAGCCAATAACCAGCTTGTGTGAAAGGGACATCTACACTGATTATCAGTGTCCAAGTGATGCCTCATCAGTGCAGGGTTAACATTTTACAGGTTTGCAAAAACTCCTAAAAACCTTTTTTTTTTTTTTTTTTATTTAATTTTTTTTAAATGTATTTATTTTATTTAACAAACTGAGCATTGGTTAAATATCACCAGAAGAAAGCTCTGTGTGGAAAACATTTTTTTATAGAAATGTCAGAAGTACAGTGTTGCATGACTGCAAAGTGTGACAGCGCTGAAAGCTTGACCTGGACAAGAAGGGGGTGAAAGTGCCCGGTAGGCAAGTAGTTAAAAACAAGCTATAGGCCAAGCCAAAGTATAACTATCCCTATTATCAGCATGCCCCAGATTGCTAGTATCCTAGGAGGCTGGATTTGTTCAGCTCTTCTATTTGAGGGACACAAACTCTCTTATAACCTTTTGTAAGAAGCACACCCACTGATGGCGCTGACGTCCTGTCATTGGTGTCCTCTGCGGCTCTTTCGGGTGTGTCTGCACCCTCTGCCCTCTCAGCGGTTCTTACTGCAATAATACAGGTTTTATGGTCCAAATTACCCAGCTGTTTGCTGACTGTGATTGCAGAAACCATAAAACAAGGTCTATCACCCTCTCCAGCAGATTCTGTAATTTACCTGGGCCCTTAGTGTCTTGTGAGCAATCGGCCGCTGAAATAGATTGTTGGTTGTTCAGATTCCAGACTGATGAGCCCACCCCCTGGAAAGTCGCAGCCTTGTGTCATAACTCCAAAGTACTGGGTTGCTTAAATCCCTGTCCGATGAGCCTGCCTTTTTGCGGTCTTTTGTCGGAACTCCAAAGTAGGAGACCATTTTGGTCCCTATTGATCCACCATTCCCTACATAAGGTTATCATCCATCAGGAAACTTCTTGGGGAGGATTTGTATTTATTTTTTTATCCTGCAGGTTATATTTTTGGGGGGTTGTACAGGGTCCAACCTTTTTGTACTTCAGAAGCCACCGTTTTAACCCATTGGAGACTTTTCTTCTCAAATCTCGCCCCCAAGATTTAGCTTTTTTTTTATTTATTTATTTATTTTTCCGTAGCCATTGCATATGCAAGGTGAGTCTGAACTGGTGGCCTTATCTTGTATGGTAACCCTTTTTGGTGTTACATGGTGGTATGGAGGTCCAGAACATCTTCCTTCTTGCATACGGTAGCTTCTGCATTTCACCTAAACCAGGACATTGTTCTCCTGTCTCGCTTCAGTTCATTAGAAGGAACTTATCCCCCATTGTCTGAATTGTGAGAACTTTGTGAGTTTCCTCCCATCCGCTGTTTTTTTTTTTTTAGGAAGACCGATTACCTTTTTTTGTCTTTCCGGATGGCTCTCCTTCATTCCACCCCTCCCTGTCAAGGCACACTTATTAGGTTTGTGAGCGCTTCTTGGGCTTTTTTTTTTTGGATCCGGCAACTGTTTTTCCAGATTTGTAAGGCTGTCGCTTAGTCTTCAGTTCAGATGTTCTCCAAATTTCATCAGGTAGATTTTTCCTCCACCTTCTGAGCCAGCTTTGGACATAAGGTCCTTTTTTAGGTGGCTTATTGAGCTATGGGCCGTTTGTATTTGGGTCTGTTGGTGATTTTTTGCTGGGTTGACCAGCCCTCTGTTGAACTTCTTTTGGACGTCCCAAAGATTAAGGCTTCCTATGCCCTTGAATGTACAAGAAAAAAAATTCATTTTTATACTCTCCATAAAATCTTTCTAGGAGTCCATTGAAGAACTTGGGTCTCGCCCATCTGTTTTAGGATCCTGATCTAGGCATTTGTGTGTCCAAAACTGTGGCACGCTGGGAGGAAGATGGGTTATCCTGGCCTGAACTACAGCTTTGTTTGCCAGTGTCCGATCCTCATGTAGGTGGTAGTATAACCCAAGGGTTAATGTCTTTCAGTGTTCCTGAATAAACTCCAAGAAAAGGATTCTATGGGAGCACACACACGTTATGGGTTCATTGCAGAGCTGACTGGGATCACAGTGAAAAGGTCACTACACCAGTCCTGGCACCTCTGGGCTGATTGTGTCACTGGCTTGTGAATTTCCTGTTTTTCCTTTAATGGAAGATGTACTGGGTGACGTACTGTGGGGTTTTTGTCATTTGCACCCTCCAGTAGACTCCAGTGGATGCCTAGAAGTAGAAGGTGATGAGCGCAGAAACTTGGATAAGGTCCCTTTCACACTTGTGTGACTTCAAAGTCACGCGATTTTGCCGCAATTTCAAGGAATGCCTGTGTAAGTGGCATCAAAATCGGACCAAGGTAGTGCAGGGACTACTTTTGAAGTCGGAACTACTCGACAATGTACTAAAATGAATGGCTGTCATTGGAAATCATGGAGAATGACTTGTCATGCTACTTTGCAGTCCCAAATCGTGGGACAAGTCGTAGAAGTGTGAAAAGGGCCTAAAAATCCAACCTCAGCTGCTGGGAGTTAGGGGAGCTCTTCACAATAGGGACATGGACAGCAGTGAATATCCAGTAAAGCACACTTTCTCAACCTTTCCAACACAGAGGAACCCTTGAAAAAACGTTCGAGTCTCGTGGAGCTCCTACTAAGTGTTACTATATCTACAACTCGTGATACATTAGTGTGATGGTTAGTGGGAAGAATGCTCCTTACACTTGTGGTCATTGGGAGGAATTACCCCCTTACAGATAGCTAAAAAGATCAATGGTGTCAGTGGGAACTTATCTGAGAGGCAGAAATTGGTCATTGCTCAAGGAACCCCTAGCAACCTTTTTTGGAAGAACCCTAGTTGAGATACCTTGCATTAGTGTGATAGTCAGTGGGAAGAATGTTCCTTACATTTGTGGACATTGGGAAGAATTACCCCCTTACAGGTGACTAAAAATATCAAGGGGGTCAGTGGGAACTCAAGGAACCCCCTTGCAACCTCTGGAGGAACCCTGGTTGAGAAACTCTGCAGTAAAGTATCAAATCCTACTATATCATTAACAGGGAATCCTTGTTTTGGGCTGAGTTGCTCTTTAATCCACCTTCCACTTGGCTATTCCACATTGCTGCAGCTTTATTCTTTTCCTTACCCTCCAGAACCCTCTCATGGAACCTCATAGCCAGCTATTATGAGCAGCTTCCGTACGGCCTGGAAGGACTGATGACCGCCAAAGAACCATGGAGTGGAAACTACGTGGTCTCCGCTCCTATATGGACCACAGGTAGGTACAACTCGCTCAGTAACTGCCTAGCAACAGTACACCGGCAGTAAAATTAGGGTTTTGGATAACTCGGCTGCACAGAAATCCCAATCCCATCCTGCCTGTTGGACTACAACCCCCCTTTTTTTTATGGGGACGAGGAAAAATGGAGAAGTTCTATAGTCTAGCAGGGGGAGAGCTCAGGCAGGGTTGGCAACCCTGCATGATATTTCTGTGTAGCAGAGTTTTCCTAACAGATCAGAAGGTATTTTTATGTACTTGGAGCAATAATGTTATTAAAAACACTCAATGTAAAATCGTAGCAGCACTTGCAATGTTTGATATTTCGCTTTCCTAGAAACCCCGCCATAGCCATAGCCAGCCTTATGTGCATGCATCAGTCTGGGGTGGGGCATACTCGCGTTTTTAAAGCGGTTTAACCCTAAAAAAAAGAAAAAAAAAAAATAATCCTGTTCCTTTTTAACCACTTCTTCAGCCCATGAAGATTTTCCCCCTTAATGACCAGGCCATTTTTTTTGCGATACGGCACTGTGTTGATTTAACTGACAATTGCGCGGTCGTGCAATGCTGTACCCAAATAAAATAGTCTTTTTTTTTTTTTTCCTACAAATAGAGCTTTTTTTTTTTATGGTATTTGATCATCTGTTTTTTTTTTTTATTTTTTTTTTTTGCGCTATAAACCAAAAAATGCGACAATTTAAAAAAAAAAAACTGTATTTTATTTTACTTTTTGCTATAATATCCCCAAAAATGTTTATTTAAAAAAAAAAAAACGAATTTCTTCATCAGTTTAGGCCAATATGTATTCTACATATTTTTGGTAAAAATAAAAAAAAAATCGCAATAAGCGTATATTGTGAACAAACAGCTCCCAAACAGGGCTGTATACCTCCGCGCCACGTGATGAATAAATATATAAAAAAATATATGTATGAAAAAGTGAAACAAATAATTATCAAGCTGCTCCCTTAAAAATCGTGAGATTAATAGGTTGAGAAAATGTGACAGGGGCGCTAACTATAAATGTGAATATACACCTATCATGGCTAGACCTTTGATACTGGTGAAAAAAATATTAACATAAAAAATTTAAATATCACTAGATAGTCACACTAGTGCTTAATTCCTACAACTTGGTGGAGAAATAAACGTATATTATAATACTTCAATGCTAATGTGTGTGTATATATATATATATATATATATATATATATATATATATATATATATATGACCCTGGGATATAATGAGTAGTATATTAGGTACATAATATGCATGCAGATTAATTCAATAACCCTTTACATATGTCCGTACTGATTTTTCTCTATGGATTCACCACAGTCCCAGGTTGACATATAGACAGTCCATTAAGGTGAATAAAAAACTGTGCAAGTGAAATAAAGAAGAAAGTCTTCAAGTGTTGTATGATACGATCGTTGAAGTAAACCAAAAAATATCACTCTTAGCTGTGGGTTTGTAAAAACGCCCTTCACCACAATCTTATCTTCTGTTCAATCACCCAAAGTGAAAAAAAACCCGCTGGCTGCTTACCAGATTCTATTGACTCCTTTAGCTAAAAAGAGAGTCAATAGGGCTTTGACAGGTTTGTGCCTGTACACATACGATCAAACAGGAGATGATACTGGAAACTCCTCCTCTCAGGATACTCAGGCAGGATATGTATGAAAAAGGCAAAGGACAGCTACATAGCGTAATTCTGCTAATTTAATAAAAATTCATGATAAAAACATAGCCAAGTGGCTACTTACAGACTACAGTGCCCACCCGGCACTGGGGCTGCTCGCATATAGAGATGGATATGGTGTATCGTAGAGATCTAATTCCGCCCTGTGATGTGATGAGAAGAACGGCGTGCGTTCCAGCTAGCGCCGCCAACAACCACCAGGAAGCAGGAAATGGGTACAATAGAGATGCGTGACTAGACCGGCGCCGCCGACGTACGTTTCTATTGGAATCGTCTTCAGGGGGGCGTGTCTAGTCAGGAGGCAATTCTATTTAAAGTGTCTGTCATGTTCTATTAACCAATCGGGAGGGTTTTACACTGCGCAGCCTCAGTACCGCCCAGGCTCTGATACCCGCTGTGGCCATTACAACTGATTACATACATAGACAGATACAGCTTATTACAGGTATAATTAATGAAATCACATTACAGATAAAATAATATAAAATAATCAAAACTACTTTGAGGGCAATCTATTTAAATGTACTACACTGCCTACTCAATTAGATATTATTAACTCATCTTGTTAATGTTAATATAAGGGCTGGCTGTGTTGTATTTTAAATGGCCACAAGATGTCTCCCTTTATCTCATGGTTATACAAGACATTTTCCAATGCTCCAAGGATGTAGGAATTTTTATTAAATTAGCAGAATTACGCTATGTAGCTGTCCTTTGCCTTTTTCATACATATCCTGCCTGAGTATCCTGAGAGGAGGAGTTTCCAGTATCATCTCCTGTTTGATCGTATGTGTACAGGCACAAACCTGTCAAAGCCCTATTGACTCTCTTTTTAGCTAAAGGAGACAATATAATCTGGTAAGCAGCCAGCGGGCTTTTTTTCACTTTGGGTGATTGAACAGAAGATAGGATTGTGGTGAAGGGCGTTTTTACAAACGCACAGCTAAGAGTGATATCTTGTGGTTTACTTCAACGATCGTATCATACAACACTTGAAGACTTTCTTCTTTATTTCACTTGCACAGTTTTTTATTCACCTTAATGGACTGTCTATATGTCAACCTGGGACTGTGGTGATTCCATAGAGAAAAATCAGTACGGACATATGTAAAGGGTTATTGAATTAATCTGCATGTATATTATGTACCTAATATACTACTCATTATATCCCAGGGTCATATATTTTTTTTATATATATATATATATATATATATATATATATATATATATATATATATATATATATATATATATATATATATATATATATATATATATATATATATATATGACCCTGGGATATAATGAGTAGTATATTAGGTACATAATATACATGCAGATTAATTCAATAACCCTTTACATATGTCCGTACTGATTTTTTTTTTATATATATATATATATATATATATATATATATATATATATATATATATATATATATATATATATATATATATATATATATATATATATATATATGTCCATTAGCATTAAAGTATTAGAATATACGTTTATTTCACCACTAAGTTGTAGGAATTGAGCACTAGTGTGACTATCTAGTGATATTTTCATTTTTTATGTTTAATATTTTTTTCACCAGTATCAAAGGTCTAGCCATGATAGGTGTATATTGATTGATTTGCGCAGAAGTTATAGCGTCTACAAACTATGGGATAGATTTATGCCATTTTTATTTTTTACTAGTAATGGCGGCAATCTGCGTTTTTTTTTTTTTTTAGCGGGACTACGACATTGCAGTGGACAGATCGGACACTTTTGACACATTTTTGGGACCATTGACATTTTATGCAGCAATCGGAGCTATAAAAAATGCCCTGATTACTGTATAAATGTCACTGGCAGGGAAGGAGTTAACACTAAGGGGCGATCAAGGGGTAAAATGTGTTCCCTCACTGTGTTCTAACTGCGGGGGGGAGGGGACTGACTGGAGGAGGAGACATATCACTGTTCGTAATTACTACAAACAGCAGATCTGTCTCCTCTCCTGTCGGAACGAGAATTTGTGTTTTTACACAAACAAATCCCCATTCTGGCTCTTGTGCCTGGCCACGTGCTTAGATTCCCCCCGCCATGCAGCAGGCGTGCGCGCCTGCTATGGCTCTTAAAGGAGCCAAGGTACGGGGTACAGCGCTTTTCCCCGGAACGAACCACTTTGCTGACGTATATGTGCGCCAGCCGGTCGGCAAGTGGTTAAAGCATGGTAAACGGCATTGTGCTTTTGCTGTTTAATTTGTCCCCCTTCTATGCTGTAAAATACCTGGTTGATCCTGCCTGTTCCTGTCCCTTAGTGTGCTGACCACGGTAATAATGGCTGCTGATCCATGATACTATGGTCAGTTTATATGCCTCCATCATCCCATGTGTTAGTCTCTCCTCTCTCCCTCCCTCCCTGTCAGTTCCTAGTGTGTGTGATCTTCAAACCTGCCCCTCCCCTACTGCCACTATTTTGTGTGGCAGTAAAGTCCAGTGAGTACCATTCCTGCCAGACCCTCTGTTATAACAATGTATAATACAGTGTCAGTCTGTGAGTTATTTTTTTATATTTTTTTAAAATAATGCTGCTAACTATCTTATTTCAGAGCGCCGCTGTGTGGTCACATGACCTCCCACCGTTTTCCTCCCCCCGAACTAAGGGCTACAGTGGGGGTGGCTGAGCAGACAGCACGGCGGTCACGTGACTTCCTGGCTGTCAGGGGAATCTCAGCCCCTCCCGCTGTAGCCCTTAGATTGGGAAAGGAGAGTGGCAGGAGGTCACATGACCGCACAGTGGTCTTTGACACTGTGTATTATACTTTGTTATAACAGAGGGGCTAGCAGTAATGGTACTCACTGACTTTACAACCACTTTAAGCTCAAACTCTGGCACACACACACACACACCACACACACACACACACACACACACACACACACAGCGAGCTGAGCGAAAAAAGTGATCGCTGTACTAACCAAGCGCTTGTTAGTGCATCGATTTTCTCCCGCTGTGCCTTTGTGTTCTGAAAGGGCGACTGCCCCTACCCAACCCCTGCCAGAACATTCTAATCACAGCCATTGACTGCGAGTGCTGATTGGATGCTGGTTTTCCAGCGAGTCCCTTTGACAAAACGGTCCTTAGACCTGCTAAACCGGCCACCATTGGGACTGTGTGTACCCAGCTTAAGACAGGTGTGCGTGCACTTTCTTATGGCACTGGTGATGATGGCCAATGTACTCCTCTGAATTTGGGTGGTCATGTGACTTCTAAAGTACGCACTCTTCAGTTTGGGTTGGGCACACGTGTGCTTTATCATGACATTTAGGGAGTGGGACCATGTGGTCCAGACTTGGGTGCTCACCTGATGTCTACAGTGCAGGCTTCCGAGACCGGAAGTTCAGGGAAGCGGTACTGAGCCATAAGCAGTGAGTGACTGTTATGACAACGAATGGAAGACCTATGAAAAAATACTTGATGGTGTGGGTTTCCTCAGTTGGAGTGAAGACTTAAAGCAGAGTTCCACCCAAACGTGGAACTTCCGCTTATATGCTTCCTCCCCCGTTTATGACAGGTCCCCTTTCCCTACCAGTTCGCGCCCCCTCTCCTCCTTCCCTGCCACCAGGCTTCGCGCATGTGCATTAGGGAACCAGCAGTGAAGCCGAAAAGGCTTCACTGCCGGGTTCCCTTACCAGGAATGGTGGCGGCAGCAGCCGTGATTCAATCCGAAGATCGGCTAGGGTGCCGACATCGCGGGTAAGTGCAGGTAAGTACCCTAATATTAAAAGTCGGCAACTGCAGTATTTGTAGCTGCTGAATTTTACATTCTTTATTTAAATTTTTTTGATCTCCTCTTTTAAAATGTAAAAAGGGGGCTTAAAGGAGACGCATAGCCAAAGCTCGTTTGGCTGTACTTCTCCTATGGATCACAGGAGTGCAGTTCTTTTCTGCACTCCTGTGACCTGTTTTCAGCAGAGAGTGGGCTGAAGTCCGCTCTCTGCTGATGTCACAGAAGTCGGCTCAGGAACCACGTCATCGCGTCAACGGAGCCTGGAGCGACACCTGGCTCAGCCTCTCAGCGACCTGCTGAGCGAGTGAGCCATCCGCCCCCTCCACAGCCCAGCGCACCAATGAACGAGGAGGGAGCTGAGCAGAGAGCTGTGAGAACTGAGTAATCGGCGATGTTCGATCGCTCGATTCTCTGTGTAGAGGCGCCGGGGGACAGATCGGACACATGCTTCACCCACCTAGGGTAAGTATTAATTTTTTAATAAAAAAAAAAAAAACCCGAACCCATACAGTACTCTGTATAGGTGTGTGTGTG
>CM053038.1:65473023-65741807 GCA_028564925.1 Lithobates sylvaticus
TATATATATATATATATATATATATATATATATATACACACACACATACATATATAATGTATGTGTGTTGTACTCATAAGCGTAGATACCCTGGCAGAATTTATGATTTCTTGGCCATTTTTCAGATAATATGAATGATAACACAAAAACATTTCTTTCACTCAGGGGTTTGAATGGCTGTTAAAGGTAACCCTCCTCACCTGTGATCTGTTTTTTTGTAATTGGTGTGTGTGTGTATAAAAGGTCAATGAGTTTCTGGACTCCTGACAGACCCTTGCATCTTTCATCCAGGGCTGCACTGACGTTTCTGGATTCTGAGTCATGGGGAAAGCAAAATAATTGTCAAAGGATCTGCAGGAAAAGGTTGTTAAACTGTATAAAACAGGAAAGGGATATGAAAAGATATCCAAGGAATTGGAAATGCCAATCATCAGTGTTCAAACTCTAATCAAGAAGTGGAAAATGAGGGGTTCTGTTGAAACCAAACCACGGTCAGGTAGACCAACTAAAATTTCAGCCACAACTGCCAGGAAAATTGTTCGGGATACAAAGAAAAACTCACAAATAACTTCAGGTGAAATACAGGACTCTCTGAAAACATGTGGTGTGGCTGTTTCAAGATGCACAATAAGGAGGCACTTGAAGAAAGATGGGCTGCATGATTGAGTCGCCAGAAGAAAGCCAATCAGAAGCTACCACAGCGATCAGGTGATCCGGAATTAGGAGTTCCAGGTCCTGATCGTAGGTACAGGGCCCGGGGCTCTTGGTGAGATCCCGGTCTCTGTGTGGCGTGCTCCCAGCACAAAGAGAGATACGCAAATATCACTTTTGCTCATAAGTTAACATACCCTCGCAGAATTTATGATTTCTTGGCCATTTTTCAGAGACTATGAATG
The DNA here is from genome assembly GCA_028564925.1 of Lithobates sylvaticus. Classification (NCBI taxonomy): domain Eukaryota; kingdom Metazoa; phylum Chordata; class Amphibia; order Anura; family Ranidae; genus Lithobates; species Lithobates sylvaticus. The sequence continues at coordinate 65,473,920 of CM053038.1, forward strand.
ATAACACAAAAACTTTTCTTTCACTCATGGTTAGTGTTTGGCTGAAGCCATTTATTATCAATCAACTGTTTACTCTTTTTAACTCATAATCACAACAGAAACTACCCCTCATTTTCCACTTCTTGATTAGAGTTTGAACACTGCTGATTGTCATTCTCAATTCCTTGGATATCTTTTTATATCCCCTTTTCCTGTTTTATACAGTTAACTACCTTTTCCCGCAGATCCTTTGACAATTATTTATACTTTATACACACACACTAATTACAAGCAAACAGATCACAGGTGAGGATGGTTACCTTTTAATAGCCATTCAGGCCGGGTTCACACTGGTACAACAAACGCTCCGACATTGGGAGCTCATGTCGCATGACGTGTGAAAATCAATGTTTCTCTATGGGAGCCACTTCCATGTTGACGGTGGGGATGGTGTTCTTGGGGGGTCATAGGCAGCATTCCTTCTCCTCCAAATAGAGTTGATGCCAAAGAGCTCGATTTTGGTCTCATCTGACCACAACACTTTCACCCAGTTCTCCTCTGAATCATTCAGATGTTTATTAGCAAACTTCAGACCGTCCTGTACATGTGATTTCTTGAGCAGGGGGACCTTGCGGGGGCTGCAGGATTTCAGTCCTTCACGGCGTAGTGTGTTACCAATTGTTTTCTTGGTGACTATGGTCCCAGCTGCCTTGAGATCATTGACAAGATTCTCCCGTGTAGTTCTGGGCTGATTCCTCATCGTTCTCATGATCATTGAAACTCCACGAGGTGAGATCTTGCATGGAGCCCCAGACCGAGGGAGATTGACAGTTACTTGGTGTTTCTTCCATTTGCGAATAAATCGCACCAACTGTTGTCACCCTCTGACCAAGCTGCTTGGCGATGGTCTTGTAGCCTATTCCAGCCTTGTGTAGGTCTACAATGTTGTCCCTGGACAGCTCTTTGGTCTTGGCCATGGTGAAGAGATTGGAATCTGGTTGCTTCTGTGGACAGGTGTCTTTTATACAGGCTGAGATTAGGAGCACTCCCTTTAACCACTTCCCATCCCGCCCATGTACATATGACGCCCACAAGGTGGATCTCCCATCCTGGGTGGGCGTCATATGACGTCCTCCGATTCCCGGCCGCCTAGGGGGGCGCACGCCCGCGGCATCGCTCGGGACCCGGTGCGCGTGCCCGGCGGCCGCGATGTCCGCCAGGCACCCGCGATTGCCCGGGAAAACAACGGGACCGTGCGGGACCGTGGAGCTGTGTGTGTAAACGCACAGCTCCACGTCCTGTCAGTGGAGAGGAGACCGATCATGTGATCCCAGTACGGAGGAACACCGATCGGTCTCCTCCCCTTGTGAGTCCCCTCCCCCCACAGTTAGAATCACTACCTTAGGGAACATATTAACCCCTGCAGCGCCCCCTAGTGTTAACCCCTTCTCTGCCAGTCACATTTACACAGTAATCACTGCAATTTTATAGCAACGATCGCTGTGTAAATGTGACTGGTCCCAAAAATGTGTCAAAAGTGTCCGAAGTGTCGGCCGCAATGTCGCAGTCACAAAAAAAAAATCGCAGATCGCCGCCATTACCCGTAAAAAAAAATGCAATAAATCTATCCCCTATTTTGTAGACGCTATAACTTTTGCGCAAACCGATCTATATACGCTTATTGCGATTTTTTTAAATTTTTTTTTTTTTTTTTTTTTTTTTTTTTTTACCAAAAATATGTAGAACAATACGTATCAGCCTAAACTGAGTAAAAAAAAAATAGTTTTTTTAATGGGATATTTATTATAGCAAAAAGTAAAAAATATTGTGTTTTTTTTTCAAAATTGTCGCTCTTTTTGTTTATAGCGCAAAAAATAAAAAACGCAGAGGTGATCAAAATACCACCAAAAGAAAGCTCTATTTGTGGGAAAAAAAGGACGTCAATTTTGTTTGGGTGCAACGTCGCACGGCCACGAAATTGTTAAAGCGACGCAGTGCTGAAACGCAAAAAGTGCTCTGGTAAGGAAGGGGGTAAAATGGCCCGGTGCTGAAGTGGTTAAGAGAGTGCTCCTAATCTCAGCTCATTATCTGTATAAAAGACACTTGGGAGCCAGAAATTGTGCTGATTTTATATTTCACTCGTTGAAATGCAAATCCATTGATAACTTTTTTGAAATGCGTTTTTCTGGATATTTTTGTTGTTCTGTGTCTCACTGTTAAAAAAAAAAAAAAAAAAAAAAAAGACCATTAAAATTATAGACTGATCATTTCTTTGTCAGTGGGTAAACGTACAAAATCAGCAGGGGATCAAATACTTTTTTCCCCTCACTGTATATAGTAACACGTTGGCATGTTTATTAATGAATAAATTAAATTACCTCGGATACCTAATGGGCAATTTTTGGGGTGTGAAATCTTTGAGTACCTGCCATGTCTGTTTCAGGTTCGGGACGGTGAGATCTCTCTGGAGCTGGGTGTGGACGATGTGTACACTCTGACAACTCTTAAAAAGGGCCACAAAGGGTCTTACCCTGAGCCCCCCAAGCCTCAGCCCTTCCCCCCAAAGTACAAGGATGACTTCAATGTCCGTAAGTGTGCAGTATGTGGGTGTGACTGTTGGAAGTCATGTGGTTTTTTATTATTGAGCTCCTCCTAAAATGTATAATTTTAGCGGTCTCTGATGAGCTGGAGAACAAGCTGGCTTCTTTTCTATATTTCACAATCTCCCCAACATGTTTCACAGTTCTGCTGGTTCCATGGCCATTACAAAGCTGAATGATGGCACCACCCTCTGCCATGGTTAATAAAATATTTCTGGAGTCCAGGCTGAGGGACCAGGGCACATTCATTGTAGCTGTAAAGTGGCATAAAAAGGCTGAAAATTATCGCACTGGTGCCCAAGTGATGCAAATCAGAGAGTGAAATGCCAGATTCTGGTGGAGATGAACCTTTAAATTTGACCTCCAGCCTTCCCGTCGGTTGTACCGGCTCTAGACATGTGCAATTCGTTAATTTTTTTTTTTCGTTCATTCGTTTTCGTACGAATGAACGAACGATTCGCTAAAAATTTTAACGAATCGAACGAATCCGAAAATAATGAAAATCCGAAAAAAAAAACAATTAGAAACAGCGAATGTACGAATGAAGAAAATCCGAAAAACGAAAACGGGAACAATGAAAATGAACGAAAAAATTCGTACATTTGTAACTTTTTTTTTTTTTTTTTGTTGAATTGGTAATTTTCCGTGTCTCTTACAATGGCATTGCTTAACGTGCTTCGAATGGATTGAACGAAAAAATTCGTACATTCGTAACTTTTTTTTTTTCGATTCGTAATTTTCCGTGTCTCTTAAAATGTAATAATAGCATACACATTACATAAAATTATGAATTATGCTCCGATTACGAATGCGTCCTTATTTCGAATAAACGAAAATTAAACTAACGGAAAAACGAATCAACGAAAAAAGAAATTACGTATCGTTACGAGTACGAACACCGACGACGTACGAATTTACGAATCGTTACGAATTAACGGAAACTAAAAAAACGAAACGAAAATGAACACATTTTTTTGTTGTGCACATGTCTAACCGGCTCCTCATGGACTGAAATGGCTTACTCTGATTTCACTCCACACTGTGAGCTTCTCACAGTGTGCATTAGAAGCTGCAGCAAGTCAGAGCCCATTTCCTGGCTGGAGGACATCCAGCTTTATCTAGCCCTTTCTCCCCAGTCTGACTGTCTCTGGCCTGCCCCTTTTTTCATTCATTCGTGGAACTTCAGCATCTTATGTGGGTGTGACTAGGGCAGTAGTGTGGAAATGCGATTTTTCTAAATGTTGAGCTACGCAGTGCAATCTGAAGATGTGAAATGCTCCTCTGGATTGAAGTTCATTCATAAACGGTTCTTGTGCCCAGGTAACCCTCCGTTCAGCGAGGCTCCGTATTTCGCAGACCAATTTGGAGTTTTCGAATATTTCATAAACACCTCGGACCCCGGAGATCACATGTTCACCTTCCGGCAGGTGGTGACTCAGCATCCCATCAGCTGGGCGGCTGATGGCCCTCAAACCATAAGCATCGTTGGAGACTTCAATTGGTGAGTGCCTGTCGCCCGGTCACATTTTAATGTATATTGTTTACATCTTGCTCCAGTTCAGTCATGTGCTCCTCTGTGTCAGTGAGTGGCTGCTGCAGGGGAGAGGAGAGAGCGCTTAACAATGGCTGTGAATTCCAGGCCTCGCCCATAGCCTCCTATGGTCCACCTGTTGTCAGTGCTCCCTCTTCTCCACTGCAGCTGCCACTGGCACCGGTAAGTCAGCATAGGTAGCAGGAGGGAGCTTTTTTTAAGACTAGTTTAGTATTGGGCAGGGATTCTACTTAAAAGTGACAGTATACAATATGTTCTCCGGAAATCTTCCATCCATTTCGACTTCTTAATGGCTCTGTAATCTTTTCTTAATGACATTGTTTTCTTCGTGTACTTTTCTGCCTCCTTGTAATGTAATTTGTGAGCTCCTGAACCTCTTCTTTACACCCCCCCCCCCCCACTTCCTTTTGATTTGGAGTGAACGGTGCTCATTAGCTGTGGTCATGTGTACGGCTCTATATGTACACTGCAAATCCCATAGTCCATCTCAGGAGCTTGCAAGACAGACAGGGTGGCTACGTTGCTACCGACAGCGTGGCAAAGGCTGGGCGGCTACGTTGCTACCGACAGCGTGGCCAAGGCGGTGGCGGCTACGTTGCTACCTACAGCGTGGCCAAGGCGGGGCGGCTACGTTGCTACCTGCTGCGTGGCCAAGGCGGGGCGGCTACGTTGCTACCTGCTGCGTGGCCAAGGCGGGGCGGCTACGTTGCTACCTGCTGCGTGGCCAAGGCGGGGCGGCTACGTTGCTACCTACAGCGGGGCCAAGGCGGGCGGCTATGTTGCTACCTACAGCGTGGCCAAGGCGGGGCGGCTACGTTGCTACCTGCTGCGTGGCCAAGGCGGGGCGGCTACGTTGCTACCTGCTGCGTGGCCAAGGCGGGGCGGCTACGTTGCTACCTGCAGCGGGGCCAAGGCGGGGCGGCTACGTTGCTACCTACAGCGGGGCCAAGGCGGGGCGGCTACGTTGCTACCTACAGCGTGGCCAAGGCGGGGCGGCTACGTTGCTACCTGCTGCGTGGCCAAGGCGGGGCGGCTACGTTGCTACCTACAGCGGGGCCAAGGCGGGGCGGCTACGTTGCTACCTACAGCGTGGCCAAGGCGGGGCGGCTACGTTGCTACCTGCTGCGTGGCCAAGGCGGGGCGGCTACGTTGCTACCTGCTGCGTGGCCAAGGCGGGGCGGCTACGTTGCTACCTGCAGCGGGGCCAAGGCGGGGCGGCTACGTTGCTACCTACAGCGGGGCCAAGGCGGGGCGGCTACGTTGCTACCTACAGCGGGGCCAAGGCGGGGCGGCTACGTTGCTACCTACAGCGGGGCCAAGGCGGGGCGGCTACGTTGCTACCTACAGCGGGGCCAAGGCGGGGCGGCTACGTTGCTACCTACAGCGGGGCCAAGGCGGGGCGGCTACGTTGCTACCTACAGCGGGGCCAAGGCGGGGCGGCTATGTTGCTACCTACAGCGGGGCCAAGGCGGGGCGGCTACGTTGCTACCTACATCGTTGCGACCTACAGCGGGGCCAAGGCGGGGCGACTACGTTGATGCCTACAGCGGGACCATGGAGAACGACTGTAGCCACCATACAAGAAGTCAGATCACAGTAGCAAAAAATGGAATTTGGAGAAGGCTGAGAGCAATAGAAGTGACTTATGTGTTAACTCTTTCCAGGCCAACCCCGGCATCTCTGTAACTGGGTCCTTAAGATTACGATGGGGGGTGGTGGTGGTAAGGAGCAGCCGATCACGTGACCACTTTGATTGCTTGTCATAGTGGTCAGATGATTGGGAGCGGAGCCCACCAGCTCCGGAACGTTACCAGTGATTGACGGCTGTCTTGGAGGGCTCAGTCACCATGCTGGGAGCGTGCAGTGAGCTCGTTGTCGGAACAAAGTTCTGCCGCCCTTGGAGTGTATATATGCGGAGTGCGGGTATTAAAGCCTTAAAGCAGATCTTCACCCTCAGGATCATTTCACTCTTGTCCAGCCCTCTTCTGAAATGGCGCTGTTTTTTTTAATTATTTATTTTTCTAGCCTTCTTTTTGGTAAGTTTTCAGGCCCCACCCAGATGCTTGTCATTCGCCGAGGTATATAATGATATGCACAGTGCTGCTCCCTTTGCCATAGGCTTAGTCCTTCATTCAGTAAAGGAGGAGGAGGGGGGGGGGGGGCGGTCCTAGTGGTGTGTCATCGGTAGGCCCGCCGGCTGAACCCAGTAAAGCCGGCGCCTACTGAGTGATGTCTTAGTAAACATGGCGGCACGAGACCGCGTGGTGGCTAAACAGAAGAGGATCTCAGCAGGACAATGCTCGATCCGCTGTGTGGATGAGTATCTGAGTTATACAGAAGACCATCCCTGTTGAAAAGGGTAAAAAAAATGCGCAAGGGTGAAGATCCGCTTTACCATATGTGTTGCATAGATGGTCAGAAAGGACTAAGGGACACAGTAAAGCGTTCTTAGAACAGAAGGTGCCCCCATCTATCATTCCACCACATATCCTAAAAATAGGAGCTGTGCAGGTTTGTTGGCCATATAGTGAATGTAGTATGGCCTGCTGCATGCAGTACCACTTGCAGCCAGGTGAGGGCTGTGTAAACACAGCTTCTGCCGTTTATCACTTCTTTGTCTTTTGGGTTGTAGGTCCAATATTACTGTAACCTGTGATGTTTACATTGAGACCCGGGACACGGGAGGAGTCTTCATTGCAGCCCGAGTGGATCATGGTGGAACCGACACTTACGTGACCAAAGGGATCTTTTTCTGGGTATTTGCTGACGGCACGTATAAGGTCACCGGAGATTTAAGTAAGTGCGCATTTGGGGAGGAGCTCTGAGGAGGACGGTGCACACATTGCTTACAGAGGCATGCCAGCCCATCCTACACTGTATTCTGACAAACCTATAAATTGCTCTCTATTCTGTGCCAATCTACAAAATAAGATATGAGAGGCCGTATATACCAGAAACCTATTTGTTACTGGTATGTGCAGCCTTGTTACCGGCACCCTACCTCCAGGGCCGGTGCTACCACTAGGCAAACTAGGCAGCCGCCTAGGGCGCCCGGCCGATGGTGTCCCTACTCTCGTCTCTCTGCAGCAAGCAACCAAGTCTCAGCATCAGCAGGCAGCCACCCCTCCATTTGCACATAGTGTCAGAGGAGCAGCAGCGGTGGAGGACTGTGTCTGTGTCCCGACTCCCGAATGGAAGCAAGCAAACATTCATTGGATGGGCGCTGGTGGGGCTGCATTGAATGGGCGCTGGTGGGGCTGCATTGAATGGGCGCTGGTGGGGCTGCATTGAATGGGCGCTGGTGGGGCTGCATTGAATGGGCGCTGGTGGGGCTGCATTGAATGGGCGCTGGTGGGGCTGCATTGAATGGGCGCTGGTGGGGCTGCATTGGATGGGCGCTGGTGGGGCTGCATTGGATGAGTGCTTCATTAAAAAAGTGGGGTATACATGGGCAGGGCAAAATTAGGTTTTGCCTAGGGTGTCAAAAATCCTTGTACCTGCCCTGCCTAACTCCTTTGTTTTGGACTAGTAGAACATGCAGCTACTATTTTAACACATTAACCACTTTTCGACCACCCACCACACATATACTGCGGCCGCTCTGCGCTGGGTCTGGGGTGTGCATGTGCCCAGCTGGCGACACACTCCCGCTGGGATTAGAAGTATCTGGAGCTGATCTGAATTCTGTTCGCCGGCACCCACCGACCATTTGGCAGAGAGCCAGATCGGCAGTCTGCTTATGTAAACAAGGCAGATCGCCGTTCTGTCAGGCATGGGTCCCGTGTTCCGGAAAAGCAGGGACATGGATCAGTTCCTTCCCATATTAGACATCCTTGTTGCTCGCCCATTCAAGCGGCCGTAGCCCACGAACCCGAAAGGAAGACGGGGTGCAGATGGAAGTCCCGTCAGCAGTGACAGCGCGCCATTGGAGGCCTTCCTTTCAAGGTCAATTTTCTCCCTGCAAGATATGACATAATGTTCTAGTATGCGGTGCGCATTCTGAAAGCCTACAAAACGGATCCCTCCAGCGTCGTGCTGACAGGGATTCCATCTCCGCCTGGTCTTCCTTCCGTGTTTTCATGCTCCGGCCGTTTTGAATTGCCAAGCCGCGATGACGTCACGCATGCGCGCTGGAGTCACGGCTGCAACACAGCATTCTCAGTGGACAGCATGGCGACCATTGAGGGAGCAGTGTGCGTGCGCTGGTGATGTCACTGGCTGCTAAACCTGTGACTATCTCCTAAATGGTGCACGTGCCTTATTGTAAAATCACCTGTAGGTTAGAGCTGCAGGGTTCTAGAAAAAATGAGAAGCCAACATTTTTTTTTTTATTTTTTTTTTTTATTATTATTTTGGCTTAGAATAAGCATCACGATTCTCAGCGTAACATCTTTCACATTATACCAAAAAATTGGGCTAATTTTACTGTTATTTGTGTTTTTTTTTTTTTTTTTTTTTTTTTAAATCCTTGAAGTGTATTTTGACCCATAAACTTGTGTTTGAAAGACCGCTACGCAAATACAATGTGACATAAAATATTGGAACGACAATTTTTATTCTCTAGGGTCTCTGCTAAAAATATATGTAAGTATGTATATATGTGTATGTATGTTTGGGGGTCCCAAGTCATTTTCTAGCAAAAATAATATATATATATATATATATATATATATATATATATATATATATATATATATATATTATCTATATATTAAAATATATATATATATATATATATATATATATATATATATATATATATAATAATATTTATTTTTAATATAAATTATTTATTTTTAACTTGTAAGCAACAAGTGTCGGAAAAAGGTTTTAGTGTTTCCGGGGTTAAACTGACCTCATTTACAGACCGAAGTTCATCCCTTTTGAAATAACCAAATGATACAATGTTTCTCTTTATCTCAGCACTGAGCAATGTTGATAAACATTTGCTGGATGGTTGTTTGTTTTTTTTTTTGTTTTTTTTTTTTACATCTGTGAGCAGAGAATGGCTCTGCACTTGATTCTTGACTGAATCGTGGAAATGCCGGATTAAGATCGTGAGGGGGGGGGGTTGAATAGAGATCACAATTTTTTTATTTTAATGATTAATCGTGCAGCTCTACTGTAGGTACAACTGACCAAGTGGTGTTTTATTACCACTTTATTACCACTTTTAATACTAAGGGCAAAAAAAAATGGGGGGGAAATGAAAGAGGATTACTGTGTACAGATTCAGGTTTCCTGTTCTGACATGAGGAATGTTTGGGTCTCTGATGGGGATTGTCTCTGGTGACATTTGGGTGATATTTGAACATCATAACTCTGCGTTCTGTTTACAGTTGGGAAGATCGTTCTGCTGAAAGGACTTTCTGGTGTTTGTGCCGGGACATGGCACACACTGACCCTGCACGTTGAGGTATGTAGATGATCTATGTCAGGGGTCTCCAAACTTTCTAAACAAAGGGCCAGTTTACTGTCCTTCAAACTTTAGGGGGGAGGTGGACCGGACAGCCAGTGGGAGTAGAAAATGACCCAGTGTCGGTTCCCCATCATTGGTGTCAGTGGGAGGAATAGTGCCCATCATTGGTGTCAGTGGGAGGAATAGTGCCCATCATTGGTGTCAGTGGGAGGAATAGTGCCCATCATTGGTGTCAGTGGGAGGAATAGTGCCCATCATTGGTGTCAGTGGGAAAAAAGGGGTCATTTGGGGGTAATTTCTTGAGGCCCAAAATGCCAGGACAGTACAAATACCCCCAATTGACCCCCTGTTTTTTTTTTTTTTTTGTGGAAAGTAGACAGTTCAAGGTTTTGAGCAAAAGCCAAGGCAAGATTTTTTGAAGTGGTAATTTTCTGTCTCAATTTTTGGGAAAAATTGACCACTTGCCGACCAGCCACAGTACATATACTGTGGCAGGTTGGCTTTATCTTGTGAAACGACGTGCCTGTACGTCATTTAGTGCAATAGCCAGCAGTGGCGCTCACGTGCTGATTGGCCAGAGGTGAGGGGGGGGGGGGACGCGATCAGCACGTCTGGTGGACGCAATTTCCGCTGGCCACCAGCGATCGCTCACCAGAGAAGCAGAACGGTGGTCTGCCGATGTAAACAAGGCAGGTCGCTGTTCTGACAGGGAAGAAAATAGAGATCTTATGTTTCTACTAAGCAGGAACAACGATCTGTGGATCTGTGTGTTCCTCCAGTCAGTCCACCCCCCCACATAGTTGGCAAGCGCCCCCTAGGGACACGCTTACCCCTTTGATCGCCCCTGGTGTTAACCCCTTCCCTACTAGTGTCGTTAGTACAGTAACCGTGCATATTTTTAGCACTGATCACGGTAATAATGTCACTGGTTCCAAAAAAAAAAGAGTCCGCCGCAATGTCGCAGTCCACCTAAAAACTGCTGATCGACGGCATTACTAGTAAAAAAAAAATAATTTAAAAGGCATAAAAATATCCTTTATTTTGTAGATGTGATAACTTATGCAAACATCACGCTTATTGGGATTTTTCTTTTACCAAAAATATGTAGAATACTAAATTGATGAAGAAATTTTATTATTATATATATTTTAAATTTTTTATTGGATATGTTTTTATTATATTTTTTATTTTTTACACGCACTTCTTATAACTGTGAATGTTGCCGTTATAAGCGACCATTTTTTTTCTGAATGAAAACTATTCATTGTTTACTATTGTGATTCGCAGTACTTGGCCACAGATAATCACGTGGTACCCGTGGGCTGTGATTGTCCTTGCCTGTACCATGTGATCCCTGTGTCCAGTCAGAGCTCATCACAATAGTACACAATAGACATGTGCAATTAGTTTAGTTTTTTTTCGTTTTCCGTTTAAAATTCATTATATTCGTTATCGTACGAATGATTCGCTAAAAATTTTAACGAATTATCGAATCGAACGAATACGAAAAACAACGAAAATCCGAAATAACCAAATTAGAAACAACGAAACTACGAAAGAAGAAAATCCGAAAAACGAAAACAGGAACAACGAAAATCAAAATGAACGAAAAAATTCGTACATTCGTAACTTTTTTTTTTTTTTTTTGTTGAATTGGTAATCTTCCGTGTCCCTTACAATGGCGCTGCTTAACGTGCTTCGAATGGATTGAACGAAAAAAATGTGTACATTCGTAATCTTTTTTTTTTTTTTTTTCGAATTTTCTGTGTCTCTTACAATGGCGCTGCTTAACGTGCTTCGAATTGATTGTACTAAAAAACTCATACATTGGTAACTTTTTTTTTCGATTCGTAATTTTCCGTGTCTCTTACAATGTAATAATAGCATACACATTACATAAAATTATGAATTATGCTCCGATTACGAATCTACGAAAACAATGTTACCAAAGTACGAATAAATCAATCTAACGAAAGTACGAATGTAACTAAATCTACGAAAATACGAATGCGTCCGAATTTCGAATAAACGAAAATTAAACTAACGTAAATACAAATTAACGAACAAATAACTTATGAAAATACGAATCGTTACGAATACGAACACTGACGACTTGCGAATTTACGAATCGTTACGAATCAACGGAAACGAAACAAAACTAAACACATTTTTCTATTGTGCCCATGTCTAGTACACAATGAAAGGCATTCATTTAAAAGCTTTTGTTGTGTTCAACTGTCATGTGATATGCTGTGATTGGCCATGTCTGGTGGACGCAGCAGGTGACAGATCGCGCCGAGGCGCGGCGCAATTCTGGGTGGACCTCCGCCCAGGATAATGGAGCTCCGGCTCGGCCGTCGTATTACAATAGGCCAGGCAGGAAGGGGGTTAAGGAGTTCTGCTAAGCTTTATTTGCATATGTTGTGGCCAGACATGGAATAACGCCGCCTCTCTCTCATTTCCTCCCCAGGGTTCCAGTGCCTACGGCCTCCTGAACGGCCTTCCTTTGTGGAAAGGCGAGATTACGGTGGGACCGCCTCAAGGCTGGGCCGCCATAGGTACCGCCTCATTTGAGTTTGCGCAGTTTGATAACTTTATGGCCAAAGTTCTGTAAGCTCTGAACGGCATCCGGAGGCCTGATTTGTAGTACTGATCGAGGGCACTCTGCGGTTATACTGTTAACGGAGCGGAAAAGCTCACACACTCCAATTGTCTGTATGGGATATTGAATCTGGGTGGTCAGCGCAAACTTGAACTCTGTTGCTTTCTATGATAGTGATGGATATGGCGGTACGGCTAGGAGCCATTTACACTTTATAGCAAAGTGTGCGCAAACTTGAATCATTGTTTTTACAGTTGTGGTCAGGGTATTTTTAGCATTTTAAAATTTTTAGTCCACTCTTCTTTACAGATCTTCTCTAAATCCTTAAGATTTCTTGGCAACTCAGTTTCAGCTCCCTCCATACATTTTCTATAGGATTAAGGTCTGGAGACTGGCTAGGCCACTCCATGACCTTAATGTGCTTCTTCTTGTGCCACTCCTTTGTTGTCTTGGCGGTATGTTTTTGGGGGCATTGCCATGCTGGAAGACTCCTCCATGACCCATCTTCAGTGTTCTGGCTGAGGGAAGGAGGTTTTCATTCAACATTTTTTACAACACATGGTCCCATCCATTGGCTCCTCAATGTGGCAAAGTTGGCCTGTACCTTTTTAGCCGAGAAACCCCAAAGCATCATATTTCCACCTCCATGCTTGACTGTAGGGATGGTGTTCTTAGGGTCATAGTCAGCATTTTTCTTCCTTCCTCGTTTCTACAACAGAGCAGCTAAGAATAGACGGGTAAACATAGAGAGAAACTGGGAGTGACACCTACTGGCTGGAAATGACAATACTAAATTTAACTTGCAATGCGCACTTACCCAATTAAAAAAACCTTTGCACCTTAAGTGCTGTAGGTAAAATCTATGCAATTGCCAGTATACTTTTCCTTTTACATTCTACATTTACTACCTCTTTTCCACTCACTGCTATATGGAACTGGAACAAAAAGACTTTTTTTAAATTTGATATTTATAACTTCCGGTGTGCCTTTTTATTGTAAATTAATCATGATGATTAAAATTAAATGATTAAACTGAGCGGTTCTGTATTTCTTATTATTTCTTCTTCTTATGAATATTATGATTATCATCATCCATCAGTATGATTATTACTGTGTGTGTGTAGAGAGAAAAAAAAAAAAAAAAAAATTATATATATATATTATATATATATATATATATATATATATATATATATATATATATATATATATATATATATATATAATATATATCAGCCCTCAAAAATTACACTCGCATTTTGCGAGTGATTTTTGAGGGCTGGCGAGGAGAAGAGAGGAGAGCCGCCACTGGGAGATCACAGCAGGGAACATCACAGCTTTTGTTTCATAAGCTGTGTGTTCCCCCGCCGTGCGCCGTCACATAAGCTCCTCCCCTTTTCCGGGACTTTGATAGACAGATCACCCGTCCAATCCTAGGACGGGTGACATGTATCAAAGTTCCCCGGACAAGGGGAGGGGCTTATGTGACAGCGCGACGCGGGGGAACACACAGCTTATGAAATGAAAGTCTGAATGTTCCCTGCTGTGATCTCCCAGTGGCAGCTCTCCTCTCTTCTCCTCCACAGGTAGGCTGCACACGGGGGGGGGACACAGGCTGCACGGGGGGGGGTACACAGGCTGCACGGGGGGGGGGGGTACACAGGCTGCACGGGGGGGGGGGGTACACAGGCTGCACGGGGGGGGGGGGGGGGTACACAGGCTGCACGGGGGGGGGGGGGGGGACACAGGCTGCACGGGGGGGGGGGGTACACAGGCTGCACGGGGGGGGGGGGGGTACACAGGCTGCACGGGGGGGGGGGGTACACAGGCTGCACGGGGGGGGGGGAACACAGGCTGCACGGGGGGGGGGGGGGGGGGGGTACACAGGCTGCACGGGGGGGGGGGGGGGGGGGGTACTGCACTGGCTGCACGGGGGGGGGGGGGGGGGGGGGGGACACTGGCTGGGGGGGGGGGGGGGGGGGACACTGGCTGCACATGCGGGGGGGGGGGGACATGGGGGGGGGGGGACAGGCTGCACATGGGGGGGGACGGGACACTGGCTGCACATGGGGGGGGGGGGGACACTGGCTGCACATGGGGGGGGGGGGGACACTGGCTGCACATGGGGGGGGGGGGGACACTGGCTGCACATGGGGGGGGGGGGGGGCACTGGCTGCACATGGGGGGGGGGGGGGGGGGGACACTGGCTGCACATGGGGGGGGGGGGGACACTGGCTGCACATGGGGGGGGGACACAGGCTGCATTAACATTAAGGTTGTTAATATTTTTATAACTTAATTGCATAAAACATTAAAGTTGTCATTTAATGAGATAATTTATGAGGGCGGGTTTAGGGGCGGGGCAGGGTAGGGGTTGGGCGGGGCAACTGGTGGCGAGTGACCCTTAAGGCCTGGCTAGTGGCTCAGGACTTGAAATTTTGAGCCCAGTATATTTTATAGCTATAGCGGGGGTTTAGGAATAAACAGCAGTGGGCCTATTCCCGGCAACAAATTTAAAACCTGCCCCATTTTACTCTTCACCTTTTTTGTATTTTCTCAAGCCGCTGTAGTTAATGGCAAGTGCACAAGCATGTCAGAGGAATGTGATGGTTACTTTTTTAGTTTGTCACCTTTAGGCATTCATAGATATGAGTAGCCAGTCTGGGGAATAGTATTATCTGTCCTGGATGTATCATTAGGCACTGGTTGAGTCTGGTGGTCCCACCCCTGAGCTATCATGCACATATTTGTTCCCTGGAGGAGGGAGAAGGGAGTGTTTGGGCGGGGCAGACATTTAGTCCATCCCCTGAGCACTACCAGAGAGCATTGGAAAATGTCTACTTTCCTTATCCAACCAGAGTTGAGGAACTTTCTTCCACTTCTGTAAGTACCTTTTACAATAGGCAGGTTAACTGGAAACCACAGCACTTTTCCTCGTTTTCTTTACGTGGGGAGAGTTAAAACCTTGGTTGGGTTTTTGTTTCCATGTCCTTATTGGGGGGAAATCCCTCCGTTCCTGTCCCAGTGATGAAGAGAAAGTCTTTGCAATTGGGACAAATCAACCAAAATCCAACAGAGGATCTATCCCTTCCCCACTCACTATCAAATCAAAAAAAGATGATTGGCTGGAGTTCTGTTTTAAAGCTCAACTACCTTAGCAGTGGGTCTCCCTCTGAACCGCAAATGCTTGTTTGTTTTTGATTGGGGTACCATTGATTTAGGGTTTTACTTACATTGTACTCCTTACCTCCCAGCAGCCAGGGTTCTCCTCTTCCTCCGAAGCTCCAGGTTATGGGAGGGCCCAATGCAGGAGTGCTTCCACCCCTGCTCTTTTGGTTATCTGACAACGTAGCTATCAAGGTGAAGTTAAAAACACCACAATGGTCAAACTCTCATTGTGTGTAGATATATACAGCCTAAGGATCTCCCTGTGGCCACACTCCTAAAACCACCTCAAGATCCCGACAGGGGAGCAGGGGGGAGCCATGGACATTCAACCTAGCTGTCCGGATCCGAGGCTATCCACCACCACGCTCGACGTGCAGATTTTAATGCGCATGCGCCAGGGTGCTGCTCTCCGAGGACACACAAACCCACATGAGCAGGATACATAGGGGAAGAGAGTGAGGACATCACACAGTTGCCATGACAGCGCTTTTCGGATGCATCGCCTCCTTCCTCAGGCAATGCCTACCAACTCACTGGTAATTTGACAATTTATAAGGGAAGAAAGACGCGCTCACAGTGGCGCCTCCCCTGTCTCGATCAGGGGAGGCGTCACCGTGGGCGTGTCTTTCATCCCAGTGTTAGTGGCCGAGACCTGAGGAAGGAGGCCATGCCTCCGAAACCCGTTGTCATGGCAACTCTGGTGTCCTCACTCCCCCCCCCCCCCCGTATCCTGCTTGTGTGAGTTTGTGTGTCCTTGGAGAGCAGCAACGGGCGCATGTGCATTAGGATCTGCACTTCAAGCCTGGTGGTGGATAGCCTCAGGTGTGTGCTGCCAGGACCCGGGCAGCTAGGTTTAACATCCGCGGCTCCGCCCTCTCCTGTCGGGATTTTGAGGTGGTTTTAGGAGTGCGGCCACAGTGGATTTTCTTATGTTGTATCTATCTTCACACAATGTGAGTTTGACCATTGTAGGGTTTTTAACTTTACCAAAAATAAATCCAAGTGACACTAGGGTAGCTTTGTGCTCTTCTTTCGTCTAGATGCGTTCCTGCCACCCGGAGGATCCATAGAGAGCAACAGCACCCTTTGACTTGTCTTATTATCACCAATAGCCAGCTGGAGGGCTCTACTAAACTATTGGCAAGAATGAGGATATGGGATTTTAAAGGTACTCCTATGAAACCTGATTAAATTATTAAGCGGGGCTGAATGGTGCTCCTGTGTCTTCCACAAGCACCAAAATGCCAGAATCGTGTCCACTGGGGCTAGAACCCCCAACATGTTTCACCTAAAAAATATACACCCAAAAGAAAAAACTAGCAGGTCAACAGTTTAGTAGAGCTATAATTGGAAATGTGGTTGGAGGTCAATTAACCCATCAATGATTCTAATAAAGGTACCGACATCCCTTTGGAATTAAATATTGGCAAGAATGAGGATATGGGATTTTAAAAGGTACTCCTATGAAACATGATTAAATTATTTTTTTTAAAAACACATTCAATTTTTTAAATATTTTTATTAGAAAAAAGATTTATACAAAACAAATAAAAAGATAATAAATGAGCGTGCATATTATCTACAGTCTTAGGTACATACACCTAATCCTATACCAGACAAAGAGTGCAACATTCATTTATATATGATCAGATCTTCAACAAACTTTTACATGTTTCGCCTAGAAGGCTTCATCAGGAAAGTTGATATGTTCGATTGATATAAATGAATGTTGCACTATCTTTGTCTGGTATAGGATTAGGTGTATGTACCTAGGACTGTAGATAATATGCACTCTCATTTATTATCTTTTTATTTGTTTTGTATAAATCTTTTTTCTAATAAAAATATTTAAAAAATGTAATGTGTTTTTCAAAAAAATAATTTAATCATGTTTCATAGGAGTACCTTTTTAAAATCCCATATCCTCATTCTTGCCAATATTTAATTCCAAAGGGATGTCGGTACCTTTATTAGAATCATTGATGGGTTAATTGACCTCCAACCACATTTCCAATTATAGCTCTACTAAACTGTTGACCTGCTAGTTTTTTCTTTTGTGTGTATATTTTTTAGGTGAAACATGTTGGGGGTTCATACACACTAGGTGTTTAGCCCCAGTGGACACGATTCTGGCATTTTGGTGCTTGTGGAAGACACAGGAGCACCATTCAGCCCCGCTGCCGGCAGCCTGTGCAGGCCCATCTGAAAAGCTTCTACTGTTGGCAGTGCTGGACTGTGCACCTAGGGCAGTGATGGTGAACCTTGGCACCCCAGATGTTTTGGAACTACATTTCCCATGATGCTCAACTACACTGCAGAGTGCATGAGCATCATAGGAAATGTAGTTCCAAAACATCTGGGGTGCCAATGTTTGCCATTACTGACCATGGGGTACCAATGTTAAGGGCAGCATGTGCCCAGGGATGAACTCCTGGAATGCAAGCACTCTACGTTTTGGGTGTTTATTCCTGGCTGCATGCTACTTTTAAAGTTGGTACCACTTGGTGCACCATCAGCTGCAGCATTTCTGATTCCTACAGAGTTTTTCAGGCAGCTGGACTGGATGGTGCACCTTTGCCCTCTCTCCCCCTACCAGACCACCCGACTCTTACGTACTGGGGCTAAAAAACAAATATGCTTGCAGCCTTTCTCAGCCTTTTAGCCCTAGAACAGGGGTCTCTAAACTTTCTAAACAAAGAGCCAGTTTACTGCCCTTCAGACTTTAGGTGGGTGGACTGTGACCACTGAGAGTAGTAAATGCCTCAGCATCAGTGGGAGAAGACATGGTTTCAGTCTTTGTGGTCAGTGGGAGTAAATAAATTACATTGCACCCTGTGGTCCGTAAGTGTTGGAATATTGCCCCGTCGCTGGGGACATTGGAAGGAATAGTGCCTCAAGGACCAGATAAAAGCAAGCAAAGGGCTACAGTTTGGAGTCCATTGGCCTAGAGCAGTGATGGCGAACCTTGGCACCCCAGATGTTTTGGAACTACATTTCCCATGATGCTCTTGCACTCTTCAGTGTAGTTGGGCTTTATGGGAAATGTAGTTCCAAAACATCTGGGGTGCCAAGGTTCGCCATCACTGGCCTAGAGGAACCATTGAAATTATTTTCAGGTGTCGGGGAGCCCCTGCTAAAGCTGATTTTAGAGGGAGAGAATGCTCCCGACACTTTAGTCAGGATACCTTCCTTTTAGAGATTGCAAAAAGGAGTGTTGTCATACTCCTCAAACTGTTGATGTTACCAAATGGTGTTGGCCCTGGAACGATGAAGGTGCCATCAAATGGGAAGTCAATCACCTACAGCTCAAGGAGCCCCTAGCAACCTATGGAGGAATCCTAGTTGAGGATGGCTTCCTTAGAGGGAGATGATCAGTACAGTTGGGATACTTCCAAGCATACACAGAGGCTTGGTAAAGGTAGCCCCAATGCACCTCCTAGAAGAATCAGGGCACGTGTCATTGGTCTTGGGCCCAGCAGTATGGGCAATGTGTAAAGTAGGGTTGGGCTACTCCTAAGCCACAGGTGTCAAACCGGCGGCCGTCCAGCTGTTGCGGAACTACAATTTCCATGAGGCATGGAAGGGCTGACAGTTACAAGCATGACTCCCACAGGCAGAGGTATGATGGGACTTGTAGTTCTGAAACAGCTGGAGGGCTGCCAGTTTGACACCCCTGTAACCTAAGCATACCCAGAGGCTTGGTAAAGGTAGCCCCAATGCACTTTATAGAGAAATTATGGTACATGTCCTGGACCAAGTAGTTTGACCAATTTAACCACTTAACCGCTTCCCGACCGCCTCACGCCGATATACATCGGCAGAATGGCACGGCTAGGCAAAACCACGTATAGGTACATGGTCCTTTAAGAGCCCGTGACCACGGCCGCGGGACCAGCGGACCCGATCGCCGCTGGTGTCCCGTGATCGGGTCACAGAGCTGAAGAACGGGGAGAGGTCTGTGTAAACAAACCTCTCCCCGCGCTTCCTACACTGCCTGTCATTGATCGGCTGTTCCCTGTCATCGGGAAAGCCGATCAATGACGTCAGACGTCAGCCCCGCCCCCTAATGTAAAAAAAATTAAAAAACACGTCACACACCATAACCCCTCCCCGCCCCTTGTGGTTAACTCTTTCACTGCCAGTGTCATTTATACAGGAATCAATGCATTTAAATAGCACTGATTGCTGTATAAATTACAATGGTCCCAAAAATGTGTCAAAAATGTCCGATGTGTCCGCCATAATGTCGCAGTCACAATAAAAATCGCTGATCGCCGCCATTACTAGTAAAAAAAAATATATATTAATAAAAATGCTATAAAACTATCCCCTGTTTTGTAAACGCTATAACTTTTGCGCAAACCAATCAATAATCGGTAATTGCGATTTTTTTTTTTTTTTTTTATTTTTTTTTTACCAAAAATATGTAGAAGAATACGTATCGGCCTAAACTGAGGAAAAAAATTTTTTTTTATATATTTTTTGGGGATATTTATTAGAGCAAAAAGTAAAAAATATAGCATTTTTTTCAAAATTATAGCTCTATTTTTGTTTATAGCGCAAAAAATAAAAACCGCAGGGGCGATCAAATACCACCAAAAGAAAGCTCTATTTGTTGGAAAAAAGGACGCAAATTTTGTTTGGGAGCCATGTCGCACGACCGCGCAATTGCCAGTTAAAGCGACGCAGTACCAAATCGCAAAAAGGGGCCTTGGTCCGGGGCTGAAGTGGTTAAGGACTGAGCCTCTTTTTGAGATTTGTTGTTTTACAAGTTAAAAATTTATTTTTTTTTGCTAGAAAATTACTTGGAACCCCAAACATTATAGATTTTTTATTCTAACACCCTAGAGAATAAAATGGCGGTCGTTGCAATACTTTCTGTCACACCGTATTTGCGATGCGGTCTTACAAGCGCACTTTTTTTTTGGAAAAAATACACTTGTCTTATTTTTTAAGTATAAAAAAAAAAAACAACAATAAAGTTAGCCCAATTCTTTTTTTTTATATACTATGAAAGATAATGTTACGCTGGGTAAATTGATATCCAACATGTCACTCTTCACAATCGCAGCCACTCGTGGAATGGCGACAAACTTTTTTTACCCTTAAAAATCTCCATAGGCGACGTTTAAAAAATTCTACAGGTTGCATATTTTCAGTTACAGAGGAGGTCTAGAATTATTGCTCTCACTCTACCGATCGCAGTGATACCTCACATGTGTGGTTTGAACACTGTTTTCATATGCGAGCACTACTCACGTATGCGTTCGCTCGGCGGGATGGGGCGCGTTTAAAAAATAAAAAAAATAAATTCTTATTTTACCTTTTTTATTTTTACACTGTTCTTTAAAAAAAAAAAAAAATTGTCACTTTTATTCCTATTACAAGGGATGTAAACCTCACTAATTAAAAAAAAAAAGCATGACAGTACCTCTTAAATATGAGATGTGGGGTCAAAAAGACATCAGATCTCATATTTACACTAAAATGCAATAAAAAAAATAAAAAAAATGTCCCTTTTAAGAGCTATGGGCGGAAGTGAGGCTTTGATGTCGCTTCCGCCCTGCAATGGTATGGAGACGGGTGGGGGCCATCTTCCCCTCTCTCGTCTCCATGTCACTGACGTGAAAGGATCTGATCGTTGCCGACGGCTCTAGTAAGTGGTGGAGGGCAAGGGAGGGCCCCCTCTCCCGCCATCGATTTTTTTAAAAGTGATCTCGCCGCGAATCCGCCACAGAGACCACTATTATCGGAAACCGGACCGCCGGACGAAAAAGAGGATATCGGGGTTATGGCAGCTTGCTGCTGCCATAACAACAATATTCCTCTTCAAAGTTACATTACGTATATCGGCATGCGGCGGTAAGTGCTTTTAACAGAGTAGGGTTGGGCTACTCCTAAGCATACCCATAGACTTGGTACAGGTAGCCCCAATGCACCTGATAGAAGAATCGGGGCATGTGTCTTGGACCCAGCAGTATGGCCAATGAGTAGAGTAGCGTTGGGCTACTTCCAAGCATACCCGAGACTTGGTAAAGGTAGCTCCAATGCACCTGATAGAAGAATGAGGGCATGTGTCTTGGGCCCATCAATGTGAAGGGTTGGGCTACTCCTAAGCATAACCAGAGGCTTGGTACAGGTATCCCCAATGCACCTGATAGAAGAATCAGGGCATGTCTTGGGCCCAGCAGTATGGCCAATGAGTAGAGTAGCGTTGGGCTACTTCCAAGCATACCCATAGACTTGGTAAAGGTAGCTCCAATGCACCTGATAGAAGAATCAGGGCATGTGTCTTGGGCCCAGCAATGTGAAGGGTTGGGCTACTCCTAAGCATAACCAGAGGCTTGGTAAAGGTAGCTCCAATGCACCTGATAGAAAAATTAGGGAACGTGGGATTTGGGCCCGGGGCCAAGCACCCTCGCTAGTTTGCTGTGGGCTTTTCACAAACGGTGACCCCTGCTTCTGTTTTTCATCATTTGCTCGGTTGGAATTGGCGAGGAATGTGATGTACATACTCCAGAAAACCATGTCAACAATTTTATTGCCAGCCTTTGTACAGTTTTCTTGTAGTAATGCCACCCAACAATCATCAAATAACACTTTCTACAAGCAGCCCATTCTTATGGAACCTGTTCTCTCTATACATACTGTACCGCAGCGAATGCCGCATGCCGATGAATGCGCTTGTAAACACAACGATGGCTCCTATGAAGACAATTTATTCTGAAACCGCTTGAAAGCGCCCTCACCCCGTCCTCCCGCTTTACCAACAATCTCTGTACAAAAGCAACAAATAGCGTCTTCGTCTTTATAGTGTTTTGTTTGGCACAATCGATGACCTTTCCTCCCCACTCATTGCTTGGCTTTTAATGGCGCCTTTCTGAATAGGCTTGTTTGCGGCAACGGCTTCAAGTGGGCGTTCGGATCCTCTGCACTTTAGCAGAAGGAATAGCAGATGCTTTATGTGAAGAATGCTGCGGGTCTGTGGCGGGCGGGTGGAGAATGTGCTCCATGTGACGGAGATACCGAGGAAAGTTTGTTCAACAACAACCACAACCTTGAAACTTGAATGTATCAGACGTGGTGAATCAATGAAAGATGGGGGGGGGGGGGGGGACTACTTCTGTTTTACGGAGGGGCTGCGCTTTAGTCGTAGACGGGCTTTTACAGAAGCTTTGCGCATACAGAGAGATGCGGGTCATTGGGGCTGATGCTTTATAGTGTGGTGCTGGCAGGACCGGGACAAGGAGTGGGCAGGAGGGGGCGGCTGCCCTTGGCACAGGGGTATCATGTGAGGTGGGGTATTTGTGTTGGGTGGGAGAATTTGAGGGGTGGCAGGGGGTTAAGAATTGTTCTAGAAGGGGATATGGGGGGGGGGGGGGTTGCTAGAAGTAAATGATTCGGAGGGATTACCTCTTTTAGAAGAGGTAATATGGTGGAAGGTGAATTGTGCTAGGAGAATTTTTTTTCTTTTTTTTTCTGGGGGGAAATTTGTTCTAGTAGGGGTGATTGGGGGGTATTTGTGCTAGTAGGCGGATTTGGAGGGGGGCAGTTAGGATGTGTACTTGGAGGGGAAATTTTAGACGTATTTGTGCTAGGAGGGGTGAATTATTTTATTTCATTTTTTTTTAGGAGGGAGTATTTGTGCTGGAGGAGGGATTTGGGGGACAAAGGGGGCAAAGATCTATGCTGGGAGAGGGGATTTCAGCAGGGGGGGCATTTTGTGCTGGGAGGGGGGGTTTAGCAGGGGGGAGCATTTGTGCTGGGGGGAGGAGATTTGGGGGACAAAGGGGGCAAAGATTTATGCTGGGAGAGGGGATTTCAGCAGGAGGGGGGGGTAATGATTCATGCTGGTAGGGGGTTTCAGCAGGGGGGAGCATTTGTGCTGGGGGGGATTTGGGAGACAAAGGGGGCAAGGATTTATGCTGGGAGGGGGGATTTGGGGGAGAAAGGGGGCAAAGATTGGTGCTGGGGGGGGGTTTCAGCAGGGGGGGGGGGGGGGGGGCATTTGTGCTGGGGGGGGGGGGGGGGGGGCAAAGATTTATGCTGGCAGAGGGGATTTCAGCAAGGGGTGAGCATTTGTGCTGGGGGGGATTTGGGGGACAGCAGGGGGGCAAAGATTCATACTGGGAGGGGGGTTTCAGCAGGGGGGGAGCATTTGTGCTGGGGGGGGGATTTGAGGGACAGAGGGGGCAAGGATTTATGCTGGGAGAGGGGATTTCAGCAGGGGGGGGCAATAAATCATGCTGGGAGGGGGATTTCAGCAGGGGGGGAGCATTTGTGCTGGGGGGATTTGGGGGACAAAGGGGGCAAAGATTTATGCTGGGAGGGGGGATTTGGGGGAGAAAGGGGGGCAAAGATTGATGCTGGGGGGGGGGGTTTCAGCAGGGGGGGGGGCATTTGTGCTGGGGGGGGCAAAGGGGGCAAAGATTTATGCTGGCAGAGGGGATTTCAGCAAGGGGTGAGCATTTGTGCTGGGGGGATTTGGGGGACAAAGGGGGCAAAGATTGATGCTGGGGGGGGGAGCTCAGCGAAGCTGGCCCCCCTACAATCAGCACAAATAAAAACTCAAGTGTGTTTCTTTAGTGCTATGTTTGTGCTGTTTTGTGCCATAAAAATTTACATTTGTGCTGCTTTTATTTTTAAGATATTAGCTTTTTTTTTCCCTAGACTATGACATCACCTAGCCCCCCTACAACAGCCAAATGGCACAAAACTGGTCTCGTTGGTTAGTGCTACGTTTGTGCTGTTTTGTGCTGCTAAAATTTCCGTTCTATCTTCTGTCGTTTTTGCGTTATTAATGATTTATTAAAGGTCACTCAGCCCCCCTACAACATCCAAATGACACAAAACTGGTCTTGTTGGTTAGTGCTACATTTGTGCTGGTTTGTGCTGCTAACATTTTTATTTGTGTTGTTATGGTTTTTAAGTTATAACAGTTTATTTATTTTTTTCAAACCCCACTCACTTTTCCGCCCTACAATCAGCACAAATAAAAACTCAAGTGTGTTTCTTTAGTGCTATGTTTGTGCTGTTTTGTGCCATAAAAATTTACATTTGTGCTGATTTTATTTTTACGATATTAGCTTTTATTTTCCTAGACTATGACATCACCTAGCTCCCCTATAACAGCCAAATGGCACGAAACTGGTCTCGTTGGTTAGTGCTACGTTTGTGCTGTTTTGTGCTGCTAAAATTTCCGTTCTATCTTCTGTAGTTTTTGCGTTATTAATGATTTATTAAAGGTCACCAAAGGTCACTCAGCCCCCCTACAACACCCAAATCACACGAAACTGGTCTCGTTGGTTAGTGCTACGTTTGTGCTGGTTTGTGCTGCTAACATTTTTATTTGTGCTGTTTTGGTTTTTAAGTTATAACAGCTTGTTTATATTTGATAACACCCCACCCATTTTGCACCCCATGTTATTAAATCTTAAAAACAAACATACAATTTGTTAGTGCTACGTTTGTGCTTTTTTGTGTCATAAAAAAAAAATTATGCTGCTTTTATTTTTAAAATAATAGCAATTATTTTTTTTCCAGACGATGACATCACCCCGCCCTCCTGTCACGTACCTGGTTAGTGAGCTCCTGGTTAGACAGCAGCCATGGGAGCACAGCGAGGTATGAGTGCCTGTGATCAGTCCAGTAGACTGCGTGGTGGCAGCAGTCAGCAGGTGGATGTGGCAGCAGAACCGGCTGGCGGCAGATGAGCTGGCACTAGCTGTGTGAATTTGGCACCCCCATATTCATGTGTGCCGCATTTGTGCTGATTTGTGCCGCAAAAATGAGCGTTTGTGCCGGTTCAGTTTCTGAGATATTGTGCGTTATAGTTGCTGAAACCCCGCCCACTTTACACCCCATGTTGCTGAATTTTAAAAACAAACACGCCATTCGTTTGTGCCGCATTTGTGCTGGTTTGTGCTGCAAGAAAAAACGTTTGTGCCGCTTTGGTTTCGGAGATATTGTGCGTTATAGTTGCTTAAACCCGCGCACTTTGCAACCCATGTTGTTGAATTTAAAAAACAAACGCACCATTCGTTTGTGCCGCATGTGTGCTGGTTTGTGCCGCAAAAATAAACTTTTGTGCCGCTTTGGTTTCGGAGATATTGTGCGTTATATGTTGCCAAACCACACTGACTTTACACCTCGTTATTAAATCTTACATACAGATCCTATACTCAGCTTGGGTTTCCTTAATGTAATGCTCCCCCCACTGTAACGGGCACTGCACTTCATACTGTACCCTGGTAAAGGCATGACCATTGTAGAGCCAATAATTGCCAGACCAATCCCATACTCCCTCCCGCCCGTACCATTAAATCCCATTAATGGAGACCACACCATAAATGGAGTGAAAAATTGGCTGTAGGAGCATCTTTATTAACAAATAAACTTAAATGAACATAAACTGTAAAAAGCATTTATTAACGACATTACCACCGCAGCATGTACATATACGTCGGCAGAATGGCACGGACAGGCATATGGGCGTACAGGTACGTCCCTTTGAATTTGCCGTGCCATTCGCGTGCGTGCCCGTCGCAAGCTCCGCGAGGCGGGTCGCGGGTCCCGGGTCCCGCGGACTCGATCGCCACAGGGATACCTATATATTTTTGGGAAATATTTATTATAGCAAAAAGTAAAAAATAATGTGTTTTTTGTTTATAGCGCAAAAAATAAAAACCACAGAGGTGATCAAATATCACCAAAAGAAAGCTCTATTTGTGGGAAAAAAGGACGCCAATTTTGTTTGGGAACCAAACGACCGCACAATTGTCAGTTAAAGCGACGCAGTGCCGAATCGCAAAAAGGGGCCTGGTCCTTTGGCTGCAAATTGGACTGGGGCTTAAGTGGTTAATAAATAATTAATAACACAAAAATGCTAAAAGATAGAACGGAAATTTTAGCAGCACAAAACAGCACAAACGTAGCACTAACCAATGAGACCAGTTTTGTGCCATTTGGCTGTTGTAGGGGGGCTAGGTGATGTCATAGTCTAGAAAAAAAAAAGCTAATATCTTAAAAATAAAAGCAGCACAAATGTAAATTTTTATGGCACAAAACAGCACAAACATAGCACTAAAGAAACACACTTGAGTTTTTATTTGTGCTGATTGTAGGGCGGAAAAGTGAGTGGGGTTTGAAAAAAATAAATAAACTGTTATAACTTAAAAACCATAACAGCAGAAATAAAAATTTTAGCAGCACAAACGTAGCACTAACCAACGAGACCAGTTTTGTGTCATTTGGATGTTGTAGGGGGGCTGAGTGACCTTTGGTGACCTTTAATAAATCATTAATAACGCAAAAACTACAAAAGATAGAACGGAAATTTTAGCAGCACAAAACAGCACAAACGTAGCACTAACCAATGAGACCAGTTTCGTGCCTTTTGGCTGTTGTAGGGGGGCTAGGTGATGTCATAGTCTGGAAAAAACAATTGCTAATATCTTAAAAATAAAAGCAGCACAAATGTAAATTTTTACAGCACAAAACAGCACAAATGTAGCACTAAAGAAACACACTTGAGTTTTTATTTGTGCTGATTGTAGGGGGGCCAGCTTCGCTGAGCTGGGGGGGGGGTTCAGCAGGGGGGGAGCATTTGTGCTGGGGGGGGGGGGAAAGGGGGCAAAGATTTATGCTGGGAGAGGGGATTTCAGCAGGGGGGGCAAAGATTCATACTGCCCCAGTTGAAGTCTTCTATAGACGAAACGCGTAGGGCCAGGTCATACCCATTCCCACACTGCTTTTTTTAAACGTGATCACTTTTATATTATTTGTTTTTGTACTTGTTTTTTTTCAATAAAAACCTGCCCGTTTTGATCTACACCAGTGGAGTCCCCTCTTGTTTTTTTCCTTTTTGTTTTTCTCCCCATGATTTGAACATTTCTTGGAGAACATCCCGAGAGATCCTTGCTCTGTCACTAGTTGGTGTCCACCACTGGCCTATTCCATTTTGCCTACCGAGTGACCATCCAAGAGTCTCCGTCCTATCCATGAAGATCTGGAATCCATGCTAGCTGCCTTCCCTTTGACCCACTGTATCCTGTTGGCGAAGTCGTGAGTGGTCCCACAGCGTCTACTTGCCCGTCCTGGAACATCGAGGTCGTAGGCTGCCTAGAGCCCCTTTATGCCTGTTTGACTCCCTGTTGCTGACAGGGAGTCCACCTGTTCCGGTAAGCGTACATCCATTTTCCATTCTTCCACGAATGTGTGCACCAGAGGATTCAGTCTAGAAACATCCCGTCTTGGCGTCACTTACATTGTACTATTTTGGGACATTTCTTTGTTTTATCACAAACCTCATTTGTACATGTCACGGTTCACGTCAAGTTCTTTTATAATCATCTCCTTAATTACGATTGAGGAACCTTTTTTGGGTCTTTTTTGTTTATTATAATTAATATTTGTATTTATCTAAACATCTCTGATTTAGAAATATTTTCACAAACCACTATTGACGAATTTTTTGTTTGCCGAAGGGTATCTCTATTGTTCACCTTTCTAGCGCTGCACTCCCTTTTACACTACCTATCGAATATTTTGTCTTATTCTAGCGCAGCCGCTTTACTAGCATTTTGTCTGTATATTTGAGTTTAGCGCTATAATTCCCCCCACTTTTCAAAGATTCATACTGGGAGGGGGGTTTCAGTAGGGGGGGGAGCATTTGTGCTGGGGGGAGATTTGAGGGAGAAAGGGGGCAAAGATTTATGCTGGGAGGGGGGGGATTTGGAGGAGAAAGGGGGAAAAGATTGATGCTGGGGGGGTTCAGCAGGGGGGGAGCATTTGTTCTGGGGGGGATTTGGGGGACAAAGGGGGCAAAGATTCATGCTGGGAGGGGGGATTTCAGCAGAGGGTGTGAATTTGTACTGGGAGGAGGGGGGGGGGGGTGCTCAGGGAATAAGCATGCAGATTAGTGCACAATTTTTTTGGGGGGGGGGAGGGGCTTGCTGACACTTAATGCTCATTCATCTTGGGGGGAGGGGTTGGCATGTTCACCCTGGTCTCTAGGTGACCTTATTCCGGCACTGTGGCAACATTTCTGAATAAATAAAGGGCGTTGAATCCTATCGCTCCACGACCAAAATACTTAAAGCAACATTCTGCACAAAAGCAAACCTTTATTACATTGCAGCTGACCAATTCTCCGATGTGATGGCTGCATTTGTTTTCTATTTTTAGGCTTTCTAGCTTCTATTTTCAACCAGCAAATCTATTGGTTCCCAAAGCACAAGCTCTCCAGCAGAATGTATCGGTTTACATGGATGAGATGAACCACCTAACACTGACGGGTGCTTGCAATGATCAGCTTTTATTCCTGCAAAACCTGGCTTCAATTTGTTAGTGTATTTAAACCTGTTAATCCATCTAACACTCCACCCCCCCCCCCCCCCCAAGACTAATGATGCTGGTGTCTGCTGTGCCTCCTGCGCTCTTTCATCCAGAGTGGGGACAATCTAATACAGGAAGTGTGTTACTGGTCAGATCACCAGGGTGGAGAAAGCCTAAAAAATTGAAAAAAAGAACGAATGCAGCCGGTTTAAACTGGTTGTAAAGGCAGAAGGTTTTTTCCATCTTAATGCATTCTATTCTGTGTGCAGTAGCCCCCCTAATACTTACCTGAGCCCCATCTCAATCCAGCGATGTTGCACGAGAGCCACGAAGTCCAGGGACTCTCCCGCCTCATTGGCTGGGACAGCAGCGGGAGCCAATATCAATCTAAGTCAGTGAGCCAATGAGGAGGGAGAGGGGGGTGGAGCTGAGTTGCGGCTCTGTGTCTGAATGGACACACACAGAGCAGCGGCTCGGCTCGGGTGCCCCCATAAAAAGCTGTTGACTGTGGGGGGGCACTCGGCAGGAGGGAGGAGCCAGAATCGCTGAAGAGGGACCCGAGAAGGGGAGGATCCGGGCTGCTCTGTGCAAAACCATTACACAGAGGAGGTAAGTATAACATGTTATTTTTAAACGACAACAAAAAAAAACAAGACTTTAAAGCGCAGTTACACCCAGAATTTTTTTTTTTTTTTATGTAATCCGTTCTTTTACACTATATTAAAGCATTAAATCCATGTCATTTAACATATCGCCACTCAATTCCCGTTTTTTAAAATGATTTATGGTTTATTTTTGCTCCGCAGAGCGCTTCCATCTCTGCCGTGGGCATTTGAAGCCCACTAGCAGTCTTTTTGGGTATATGGTGATGCTGTATGCCCAGCATGCACCTCCTTGATTTCTCGATGCTTCGATCTGGTGTCCTGTCAGAAAGCCACCACCCATCAGAATATACAACCGAAGTGACGTTGCGTCGCGGCCATCTTGGTACACCCGCACTCGTCCACAGTAAGCCTAGAGTTAAGCCTCGTACACACGATCGGACTTTCCGACGGGAAATGTGTGATGTCAGGCTGTTGGCAGAAAATCTGACCGTGTGTACGCTCCATCGGACAATTGTTGTTGTCAGATATTCCGCGGACAAATGTTGGATAGCAGGTTTTGTTGGCCAACAATCCGATCGTGTTTATGAGGCTTTAGAAGTCGGCAAGCGGACATCTTTATACACCCACCAAAAGTCTTGCTTTTCACAGTTATTTTTAACAGTAAACTCAGCTTATATATTCTGTATTTCACTATATAAACTGAGTTTACTGTTAAAAATAACTGAAAAGCAAGACTTTCGGTGGGTGTATAAAGATGTCCGCTTGCCAACTTCTAACTTTTACTGTGGATGAGTGTGGGTGTACCAAGATGGCTGCGGCGCAGCGTCACTTCGGTTGCATATTTTGATGGGTAGCAGCTTAACACCGGTGATGCCTGTTGTCTCCTGGGATTGATTACACACATATCCCATGAAACATTGCAAAGCCGTAAATGACACGCGCAGCGAGGAGGAGGAAGTAGAAATACTATGAAGAAATACAGAAGTAAGTGTATAAAAAAATAAAAATAAATGATATGCCAAATTGCAATGAATGCACTCTTTACTGCTGGATGGTAAAAAGTTAAAAATGTGGATGGAATTCCGCTTTAATATCACTTTGACCCCCACATGGCAAGAAGAAAACTACTTTGACCTACAGGTAAGCCTAGATTAAGGCTTACCTGTAGGTCCAATAAATATCTCCTAAACCTACACGGTTTAGGAGATATTTAGAAAAAAAGAGGCATCGCTGTCTACGGCGCATGCGCAGGCGCACTGAGCATGCCGAGATCACGGCGATATGCCGCTCTCGTGCGCATGCGTGGGAGTGACGTCATCGCCGCTCCAGCGAATGACAGCGATGGAGCGGCGAGACCCAGAAGTCACTCCGGGGTTGATGGAGGTCGTGGACGAGGGTCGCTTCGGGGGCTTCGTTCTCAGGTAAGTTATTCATAATGAGCTAGTATGCTATGCATACTAGCTCATTATGCCTTTGCCTTGCAGGTTCCGTTTTTTTTTTTTTTTTTAAAGGAGGCTTTACTTCCTCCTAATAAGTTTAGTAAATCAACCCCACTGTAATGGTCCTAAACCACCACTAGATGTCAGCATTCTACAGAACAATAGTGACCTGAATCTGTTCAACACAACACAGAAAAAATACTTCTAAATGGAACCGAATGCAAGGTGGAGGGTTTGGTGCTCTTTGCTTTTCATTCCTCCAAATCATCTATGAGGCTGGGAGGAATCGTCTTTATTAATCCTCTGTAGAAATTCTTACATTCAGAATAACAAATAAACACAATTTGCCGCGGATCCTTAACTTGGACAGAACCAATAAGCCGCCTCCAGACCAGTGCGGCGCATTAAAGTGCGTTCCCGCTCCGTGTTAAGACCATTTATTATCAATGGGCTGCCAATGTACATTTTAGTGGAGGCAGCATTTGCAGAGGACTTGCAGGATTTTTTTATGCTAGAACACATTATAAATGAAAGCCACACTGATTTTTGTGCATCATTGTGAGCGGACTCTTGTAATTCTGTCTTATAAAATGCAGCCTACAGTTACCCGACACTAAGACCCCTTTCACATGGAGGCGGTTTTCAGGCGTTTTAGCGCTCGAAATAGCCTCTAACTAGCGCCTCCCATTCATTGCAGTGTGTCTTTTCACACTGGGGCGGTGCGTTTGCGGGACGTTCCCGAAAAGTCCTGTAAGTAGCATCGTTGGGGGCGGTTTGGGAGCGGCGTATACATCGCTCCCAAAACGCCCTGCCCATTGAAATGAATGGGCAGCGCCTGAAAAGCGTTTTGGAAGCGCCGCAGGAGGGGGCGGTTTTAACCCCTTCTTTAGGGTTAAAAGCGCCCACTAGTAGATGAAAAGCGTCCATTAAAGTGGTTGTGAACTCTATACTTTCACTCATTCTAAAGGAGAGAAAATATTTCGCCTATCATCTAAAGAATAAGGCACCACATCCCTTAGAAATAATTTTTTTGGGGATTTTTAAGGTGCCAAATTAGAACAAAATTATTTTATACAATATTATATTGGAAGGCATCTATATATATTGTTTGATAATATGTAAAAAAAAAAAAAAAGAAACAAAATCCGGGGTTTACTTTCTCTTTAAATGGCACTAAAGTGCCGCTAAAAAGAGCGGTGCTTTAGCGCTAACGCTCGGCGCTCGCAGTGTGAAAAGGGCCGGTTTACTAAAGGAAATAGACTGTGTACTTTACAAGAGCAGTTGCTCCAGAGTTTAGTAAATGATCAGAACCTCTGCCGACTTCCATCATCCAATCACATGCAAGCAAAAATGCTGCTTTTCTTTCCTTTCCTTGCATGTGATTGGGTATTCTTAGTAAGTGAGGTAGAGATTAATTTAGCAAAGAATACCCAATCACATGCAAGGAAAGGAAAGAAAAGCAGCATTTTTGCTTGCATGTGATTGGATGATGGAATTCGGCAGAGGTTCTGCTCATTTACTAAGCTCTGGAGCAACTGCACTTTGCAAAGTGCACAGCCTATTGCCTTTAGTAAATCAACCCCTGAGAATCACTTTGAGAGATGATATGACATGCACTACCTCCTGTGGTGCTCTAGATGGCGCTAGGATTGCGTGAAAAGGAAATACCGATATTTTCCAGACAGAGGTCATGTGAAGTGGCTGATGTGTTTGCTGTATTCATTGATATAGCGCTGACATATTCTGCAGCACTGTACAGAGAGCACAAAACCATTCAACAGGTTCCTGATGAGGAGGGATCAGAGGGGCCACTCTTGTGCCCATTGTGTGCGCAATGGCTAGACAAGGCCGGAAGACATCACAGGCCGGCATCTGTGTGTATGCCAATCACTGGCAACTGCTAGGATTTTATATGTAGCACAGAGCGCACACAGCAAAGTGTGCACAACAGAGCGCAAGCAGCAAAGGGTTCACACAGCATAGCCTGCACAGAGCGCAAACAGCAGTGAGACGTACATTTGTATTCAGCCCCCTTTACTCTGATACCTCTAACTAAAATCTAGTGGAACCAATTGCCTTCAGAAGTCACCTAATTAGTAAATAGAGTCCACCTGTGTGTAATTGAATCTCAGTATAAATACAGCTGTTCTGTGAAGCCCTCAGAGGTTTGTTAGAGAACCGTAGAGAACAAACAGCATCATGAAGGCCAAGGAACACACCAGACAGGTCAGGGATAACGTTGTGGAGAAGTATAAAGCAGGGTTAGGTTATAAAAAAAAAAAAAAGCTTTGAACATCTCACGGAGCTCTGTTCAATCCATCATCAGAAAATGGAAAGAGTATGGCACAACCGCAAACCTACCAAGACATGGCCGTCCACCTAAACTGGCAGGCCGGGCAAGGAGAGCATTCATCAGAGAAGCAGCCAAGAGGCCCATGGGAACTCTGGATTAGCTGCAGAGATCCACAGCTCAGGTGGGAGAATCTGTCCACAGGACAACTATTAGTCGTGTTCTCCACAAATCTGACCTTTATGGAAGAGAGTGGCAAGAAGAAAGACATTGGTGAAAGAAAGACATAAGAAGTCAAGGTTTGCAGTTTGTGAGAAGCCATGTGGGGGACACAGAAAACGTGGAAGAAGGTGCTCTGGTCAGATGAGACCAAAATTGAACTTTATGGCTTAAAAGCAAAACGCTGTGTGTGAACGTTATCTGAACACACCATCCCCACCGTGAAACATGGTGGTGGCAGCATCATGTGGTGGGCATGGTTTTCTTCAGCGGGGACAGGGAAGCTGGTCAGAGTTGATGGGAAGATGGATGGAGCCAAATACAGGGCAATCTTCTGCAAAAGACTTGAGACTGGGGCGTAGGTTCACCTTCCAGCAGGACAACAACCCTAAACATACAGCCAGAGCTACAATGGAATGGTTTAGCTCAAAGCATATTCATGTGTTAGAATGGGCCAGTCACAGTCCAGACCTAAATCCAATTGAGAATATGTGGCAAGACTTGAAAATTTCTGTTCACAGACGCTCTCCATCCAATCTGACAGAGCTTTAGCTATTTTGCAGAGAAGAATGGGCAAAAATGTCCCTCTCTAGATGTGCAAAGCTGGTAGAGACATCCCCAAAAATACTTGCAGCTGTAATTGCAGCGAAAGGAGGTTCTACAAAGTATTGACTCAGGGGGGCGCTATACAAATGCCCCCCACACTTTTCACATATTTATTTGTAAAAAATGTGAAACCCATTTATCATTTTTCTTCCACTTCACAATTATGAGCCACTTTGTGTTGGTCTGGCAGAAAAATTAGAAATAATTCAACACTCAGTTGGTATCATGACTACGCCTATTTCTGACATTTGGTGTTTACAAGTTAATTTTATGTCACACGGTATTTTGTGCAGCAGTGTTTTAAACGCAACATTTTGGGATAAGGGACACTTTCATGAATTAAAAAAAAAAAGAAACATTAAAGTTAGCACAATTTTTTTTGTATAATGTGAAAGATGATGTTATGTCGAGTAAATAGATACCAAACATGTCACTCTTTATAATTGCTATTCCTAGTGGCTGCAAAGGAAATGCCGTCATATGACAGCGGCCTGGAGCAGATGCTTCTTGCCGCCGTCATATGACAGTGGGCGGGCGGGAAGAGGTTAATGAGTGAAATAAGTATTTGATCCCTTTGCATGCCTGAGACGTGTACGAAATTTCATTCAGATTCGTACGAAATACGAATTTCGCACGAATCGTTATGAATCGTTAATTTGGATAACGAACATCGACACTCTACGAATAATAACGAATTATCCGAAAACGTATTAACGTTACATAACACAAGTCTATTGTCTATTGTTCACCAATCACTCAGAGGACGTACGAAATACGAAATTTCATTTACGAATCGTTAATGATCGCTATAATTTCTTTCATATTAGTTGAAATTTGTTATTTGGTAGTTTGGATTCGGATAATTTGGATCCGAAATTCGTAAACGAAATTTCGTATTTCGTACAGAATTCGTATTCGTAAAAAAAATGCGTCATTCGGATTCGTCCGAATGTACGAATTTCGAAAAATTCGTATGAATTTCCGATTCGTACGAAACTAATCGCACATGTCTATCAGGTAGGTAGGTCAGTGTATGTATGCCAGGTAGGTAGGTCATTGTATGTCAGGTAGGTCGGTGTATGTATGTCAGGTAGGTAGGTCAGTGTATGTCTGGTAGGTAGGTCAGTGTATGTATGCAAGGTAGGTATGTCAGGTAGGTCGGTGTATGTATGTCAGGTAGGTAGGTCAGTGTATGTATGTCAGGTAGGTAGGTCAGTGTATGTATGTCAGGTAGGTAGGTCAGTGTATGTATGTCAGGTAGGTAGGTCAGTGTATGTATGTCAGGTAGGTAGGTCAGTGTATGTGTGCCAGGTAGGTAGGTCAGTGTATGTCAGGTAGGTCAGTGTATGTCAGGTAGGTCAGTGTATGTATGTCAGGTAGGTAGGTCAGTGTATGTCTGGTAGGTAGGTCAGTGTATGTCTGGTAGGTAGGTCAGTGTATGTCTGGTAGGTAGGTCAGTGTATGTCAGGTAGGTCAGTGTATGTCAGGTAGGTCAGTGTATGTCAGGTAGGTAGGTCAGTGTATGTCTGGTAGGTAGGTCAGTGTATGTCTGGTAGGTAGGTCAGTGTATGTCAGGTAGGTAGGTCAGTGTATGTATGCCAGGTAGGTCGGTGTATGTATGCCAGGTAGGTCGGTGTATGTATGCCAGGTAGGTCGGTGTATGTATGCCAGGTAGGTAGGTCAGTGTATGTCTGGTAGGTAGGTCAGTGTATGTCTGGTAGGTAGGTCAGTGTATGTCTGGTAGGTAGGTCAGTGTATGTCAGGTAGGTAGGTCAGTGTATGTCAGGTAGGTAGGTCAGTGTATGTATGCCAGGTAGGTAGGTCGGTGCATGTCTGGTAGGTAGGTCGGTGCATGTCTGGTAGGTAGGTCGGTGCATGTCTGGTAGGTAGGTCGGTGCATGTCTGGAAGGTAGGTCGGTGCATGTATGCCTGGTAGGTCGGTGCATGTATGCCTGGTAGGTCGGTGCATGTATGCCTGGTAGGTCGGTGCATGTATGCCTGGTAGGTAGGTCAATGTGTCAGGTAGGTGAGTTTAGTGGTCAGCGATGATGGGCACCGGTAAACCAAGCAGCAACCAGCAAGTGAGCTTACCCCCGCCACACAACCCCACCACCCAGCCAAAAAACCCTGCGCCACTACCGTGCCCCCCCCCCCCCCCCATGCCGGCCTTGGACTTTGGGCTGCTCTTTTTGCCACCTAGCAACGCTCCTGTTGAAGGGGATAATTAAACCGCAAAAATCTCGCTGTCTCCTTTAACCGCTGACTTCAGTGACTGTCGGCAACAACCTGCTCAGCTTTAGAGGTGAGAACGGCTGGATGTGGAGACCAATCCCTGAGGGAGCACCTGACAAGCGAGCTGATCCCGGTCATGTGACCAGCGAGGGATTGGCGCCGAGCACGCCTGCATTATACGCATCTGCGGTGTGAGAATCGGCGGTAAATTGTTTTCTAAGCCTCTCTCAGAGTTGGGATGATTGGACTGGAAGCCGGCTCGGGGGTGACAAGAGAAAATCAGAGACGGTGGGTTAGTAACGCTTTGTAGACCAGGTAATAGAACACGACTTTCTGGATCTCGCCCTGAGCCGGGTATGGAGGAGCCAACACACTTTTAGTGCCGGTTTACATCTACGCCGCCTTCAAAGTCGCACAACGTTGACAACCAACTTCCTGTGCGACTTCAGTGCAGCTTGCTTGCGACAGAAGTCAATGCAAGTCGCGATGACGTCACCCCCCAATGTAGTGCAGAGACCTTTTAATAAGTCGCTGCGACTTGAGTCGCACCGATTAGAACGGTTCCATTGACGTTAAGGGGGTGCGACTTTGAACTCTCAGTGTGAGCCGAGTCTAAATGTGGAACAGTAAGCATTAAAGAGGAACTGCAGTCCATAGTCCACACCTCCCAACATTGTGAGATGGGAACGAGGGACACCTATCAGAAAAAGTATGCAGGCATAGGACACACCCCTGGCCACGCCCCCTTAAAGGAGAATTGTACAAAAAAACAAGATTGGTTAAACCCACAAGTGCTTTTTTTTACCACTTCTATTCCTTTATATTGGCTTTTGGAATTTACAAATACAACAATTTAGAAATCAGATGAAAGGTTTAGCACTGGGAAACGCTTTTTGATAGATAAAAAGTGCATTTTATATACAACTATATAGATCAGAGCAAAATGAGGGACCAATGAGGAGGAGAGAGGGACGGAGGGACATTGCTCCAAATCAGGGACAGTTGAGAGCTATGCTGTAGTCTGCGCACATAATTTGTAATAAAAAACATCTTTGCCATTCTGAAGCTTCCCTCCAACCACTTTGCATATTATTTTTATATATA
This sequence comes from Lithobates sylvaticus, assembly GCA_028564925.1. Lineage (NCBI taxonomy): Eukaryota > Metazoa > Chordata > Amphibia > Anura > Ranidae > Lithobates > Lithobates sylvaticus. Next base: position 65,511,070 of record CM053038.1, read on the forward strand.
CTGTGACTCTATACTTGCCAAATATGCTGCAGAAATCTTCCTCCGCTGAGTCTGGCTGCAGCCATTTTAACTGTGGGCAGCTGAAGCTGCTGCCTGTTCACTTCCTCGATTTACACAGAGGCACGCCTCCAGCTCTGCAGCTCTCATTGGCCCTCTTATGACTCATCCCCCCCTCCCTTCCTGGTAAAGAGTGAGAGAGCTGTGCATGATGTTATAAGCCTAGGACAGTGATGGCGAACCTTGGCACCCCAGATGTTTAGGAACTGCATTTCCCATGATACTCCTGCACTCTGCAGTATAGTGGAGCATCATGGGAAATGTAGTTCCAAAACATCAGGGGTGCCAAGGTTCACCATCACTGGCCTAGGCTAATGACCAGACAAGAAACAGGAAGTGCTCTGTATAAGGGATTTACTGGCAGAAAAAAATATGTTTTACTATCCAAAGTTAAAACAACAACAAGAGCAGAAGATTTAAAAGATGGAAAGATGAAAAAATGACGGAAGTTCCCCTTTAAAATGAGAAGAATAATCACAGGTCTGCCTGGTCTTGGTTTGTTTTTAACAAATATTTCAGAGCATTTTAACCGCTTCCCGACCGGCGCACGCCGATGTACGTCGGCAGAATGGCACAGACAGGCATAAGGGCGTATATATAAGTCCCTTTTTAAATGCCTCCGTGCCATCGGGAGCGCGCCGGGAGCGGCGCACTCCCGCGCCGGTCGGGACCTCCGTGAGGCCGGTCACAGGGTCCCGCGGACTCGATCGCCGCGGGGACACCCGCGATCGTCTCACGGGAAGGCTGAACGGGGAGATGCGGAAATAAACAGCATCTCCCCGTTCTGCCTAGCAACTAGTGACGTCGATCTCTGCTTCCTGTGATTGGAGTAGAGATCAGCATTCACTAGCTGACAGCCACCCCCCCCCCCCCACAGTAAGAAACACACCCCTAGGCATACTTAACCCCTATACTGCCACCTAGTGGTTAACCCCTTCACTCCCAGTGTCATTTATACAGGAATCAATGCATTTAAATAGCACTGATTGCTGTATAAATGACAATGGTCCCAAAAATGGGTCAAAAATGTCCGATGTGTCCGCCATAATGTCGCAGTCACAATAAAAATCGCTGATCGCCGCCATTACTAATAAAAAAAAATGATTAAAAAAATGCTATTAAACTATCCCCTATCTTGTAAACGCTATAACTTCTGCGCAAACCAATCAATCGCTTATTGGGGGTTTTTTTTTACCAAAAATATGTAGAAGAATACGTATCGGCCTAAACTGAGGAAAAAAAATGTTTTTTTATATATTTTTGTGGGATATTTATTATAGCAAAAAATAAAAAATATTGCGTTTTTTTTCAAAATTGTCGCTCTATTTTTGTTTATAGCGCAAAAAATAAAAACCGCAGGGGCGATCAAATACCACCAAAAGAAAGCTCTATTTGTGGGAAAAAAAGGACGTCAATTTTGTTTGGGAGCCACGTCGCACGACCGCGCAATTGTCAGTTAAAGCGACGCAGTGCCGAATCGCAAAAAGGGGCCTGGTCCTTTGGCTGCAAATTGGTCCGGTCTGAAAGTGGTTAAAGCAGTGAGCTTCTCTGTCTTCTGGTCTGAGCTCTGCTGTCTAGGGACTGCAGGAGGCTTATACTAGGTCACATTCATCCAGCCAGCAAGCCTGTTGTTTTTCACAAGCACAAGCTCTCCAGCAGAATGTATCAGTTTGCATGGATGAGACAAACCGCTGACAGGAGTGCTTAGGATGATCAGCTTTTATTAATTTATGTAAAATCTTTATCCCAAAAGGCAAAAAAAAAAGGATTAGCTGTAACTGCTTATAAAGTGTGAGCTGTGCAGGGGCGTACCTACAGGGGTCACAGGGGTCGCCATTAAGACCCGCCTCCATGCTCCCTGTACACATGAATGTGGGGGGCGGTGGCATGTAGAGGAACCAATCCCTCCATGTAGCCTCTGAATTCCAGCTTCTCCTCCTCTCCCTCAGACATTCAGGAGGGAAATGGAGGGGATCCGTTCCTCCAAATGCTGCTTCAGCCGCCTCCCTATCCCTGTCCTGCTACCCTGGGCCCCTGTGTGCTTCCCTGCCCCTCACCCCCAGCACTGCTGCCCCCCCCCCACTTCCCACCAGCTGCTGAGGTTGATCTGTCAGGATGCAGAGCAGGGAAGGAGTCGGTAAATGTGTCATATCCCGACCCCTTCATTTTCCTAAATAGAGGCAGTGATCTTTTTTTTTTTATTATTCATTCAAAGCTGAGGCATAGTAAGCTGTGTTTACTATGCTTCAGTTTATGAATGAACAGGAGGCTCTGTACAGAGCTATTCCTGTTCATTCATTCTGCGCAGCTGAGGCTACAGAGAAAAGGAATCTGTCCTCAGTCTCAGAGGTGAGACCCCCTTATATTTCACCAGAGCCTCCCAATGGGGGGTCCTAAAAAATAATAAAAAAATAAAATTGTAAAAAAACATATAAAATAAAATAAAAAATGGTAAAAAACAAACAAAAAAAAAAAAATGGTAAAAAAATTAAATAAAACAACAAAATAAATAAACCAAATTAAATTTAAAAAACATAATTAATTAAAAAATAAATAAAAGATATTTTTAAAATTAAATTAATAATAAAATAAATATTTAAATTAATAAATAAATTAAATTAAATAAAAAAAAAATAAAAAATTTATTAACAAACAAAAAAAAACAATAAAATGGTAAAAAAATTTAAATAAAACAACATAAATAAAAAAATAAAAAAACTATTGACACCAGTGGCGGAACTACCCGGGTGGCAAAGGTCGCACTTGCGACTGGGCTCTGGCAATCCATCTAGGGCTGCCACCTGTCTGGGATTCACCCGGACAGTCCAGGTTTTAAATCATTTGTCTGGGTTTTAGTCCCCTTGAAACCCGGATACGAATGTAGCTTGGAACAGAGCCTGACACGATTGCGGTGCGGTGGGCACTATGAGTGCGAGTGCGGTGGGCACTATGCGCGCTGCATTACTATTCTCTTTGACATGTCCAAAGGTGTCCCAGGTCTGTTATCCTATAGTGTATACAATTTTTTTTTATTTTTTTTCTGAGCTGCTAAAGTATTTGGCTTGAAGAAAAAGTGGCAACCCTAGTTCCACCACATGGGGGCACCCCAAGACGACAGGAAGGTGGCCCACTGCAGGACCATAATAAAAGGATCCCACGATGGAAGTAAAGGGCTCCAGGATCAGTGTTAAGGGCCCTGGTCGGGGGGCCAGGGGGCCCCTTCGTGGTTTCTTGTGTCGGGGCTGGGGTTTTGCTTAGCTTATCCAAAGTCTATTTAACACCCCCCCCCCAGGCCGACAATGCTGCTGTCCAAAGGTGCCCCCTGTGCTCCTTCATCCAGAGTGGGGACGCTCTAATACAGGAGGCGTGTTACTGACCAGATCACCAGGGGAAAACCGGGCAAAATAAAGTCAAAGAAAACGAATGCAGCCACCACATCCAATGATTGATGAGCCACATTTTTGTTTTTGGGTTTAAAACTGCTTTAACCTGTTCAGATCCACGCTATAGCTGAATGACGGCTACAGCGCGGATCTGCTTTGCCGGGAGGCCGTCTATTGACGTCCTCCCCTTTCAAGGCTGGCCACGCCCCCTAAAGGGTGTGCTCACCCGAGTCAATGAGACTTGGGTGATCACAGATCCGAGTAAGGGGCCAATCCCGGCCCCTTCCCAATCATGTGATGTAAACAGAGGCTCAGTAATAGTTTTTTTTTTCTTCTCACGCTCACAGCGTGAGAAGAAAAGCTGATCGCCGGCTTCTGTTTGAAGGGACAATGGTCCCGAAGAGGAAGAGCCTCTGTGCCCACCAGTACCGCCTGCCAATGCCAGCAATCAGTGCAACGAATCAGTGCCCACAGTACATCCAGCCAATGCCAGCAATCAATGCCCACCAGTGGTGCCAATCAGTGCCACCTAGCAGTGCTGCCTATCAGTGTCACCTACCAGTACCGATCAGTTCCCATCACTGCAACCCATCAGTGCCCATCACTGCCACCCATCAGTGCCCATCTATCAGTGCCAGCTATTAGTGCCCTTCAGTGCCACCTATCAATGCCCTTCAGTACCACCCATCAGTGCCCACCAGTGCCACCTATTAGTGCTCATCAGTGCCGCCTTATTAGTGCCCATCAGTGCAGCCTATCGGTGCCCATCAGTGAAGCCTCATCAGCGAAGGAGAAAAATTACCTGTTTGCAAAATGTATTAACAAAATATAAAATGGTTTTGTATTTTTTTTTATTTTTTTAATTTATTTTTTATTTTATTTTCAGGAAAAATGAAAAACCCAGAGGTGATCAAATACCACCAAAAGAAATCTCTATTTGTGGGGAAAAAATGCCAAAAATTTAATTTGGGTACAGTGTTGTATGACTGCGCAATTGTCGTTCAAAGAGTGACAGCGCTAAAAGCTGAAAATTTGTCTGGGCAGGAGGGGGGTTTAGGTGCCCAGTAAGTAAGTGATTAATAAATATAGAGCTGCATTCATTTTATCCAGGTTCAGCTTTAAAACATTTCCACATTTTTTTAAAAAATTTTTTTTATTTATTTTTTATTTTTTCATAGCTGTTCTTCTATCAAAACTGCATTTACATTTGTTTTGTACGAATGAGGCAAAATCAAATGTTCTCAGGCTATATTCTCTGCATAATGAATGTGTGAATGGGGACAATACTGCATTATGACCACTAGATGGCACTGATCACTATAATAAGTAAGTATGCTCCTCATCGCCATCTAGTGACCATAATGCTGTATTGTTCCCATTCAAACATTCGTTATGCACAGAATCCTGTACTATATGTCAAGTTGATTTTGAGGAGAGCTACATGTACATTTCTGTACAGAAATTTTTTTTTTTTTGGTTAAAGTTGCACTTTAATTTAGGAGGATTGGATAATATGAACGGACTTATTCACCAAGGAGGGAATCGGGGAAGTTGGCCGGGGCATTTCCAGGGACGAGCCTTGTGAGTCCGGGTCTGTCCATGGAAGCCGGGGGCGGCTCTCGAAGAAGCAGAACTCTATCACGTTGAGCTGGAGACCTCTAATCTCAGGAAAACCTTCGACTAAAAAAAAAAAAAAAAAAAAAAAGGCAGAATATCTCAGAAGTGACATTTTACAACTTAATTGCTAATTCTGCTTCCTTCTCTCCTTTTGTCAGATTTGCATTGCAGAGACACCGAGCCAATTAGTAATTTAATTTAATGTCATGGCTCAGTGCAATATATCTTCCCCTCTCCTTCCCAGTGCAGAGGAAATGCGGTACGTCTTCAGCCACTCACCATAGTGTGATTGTATCTATTATATTCATTATTCTGTAACCTCCTGATGTCTATCATGTACCCCTCCCCCACCCATCTACCCCCTCTCATCAGAGCCTGTGCACCATGTACCCCCCAACATCAGAGCCTGTGCACCATATACCCCCTGACATCATAGCCTGTGCACCATATACCCCCTGACATCAGAGCCTGTGCACCATGTACCCCCCAACATCAGAGCCTGTGCATCATGTACCCCCCAACATCATAGCCTGTGCACCATATACCCCCTGACATCAGAGCCTGTGCACCATGTACCCCCCAACATCAGAGCCTGTGCACCATGTACCCCCTGTCATCAGAGCCTGTGTACCATGTACCACCTGTCATCAGAGCCTGTGTACCATATACCCCCCGTCATCAGAGCCTGTGTACCATATACCCCCCGTCATCAGAGCCTGTGCACCATGTACCCCCCGTCATCAGAGCCTGTGCACCATGTACCCCCCGTCATCAGAGCCTGTGCACCATGTACCACCTGTCATCAGAGCCTGTGCACCGTGTACCCCCCATCATCAGAGCCTGTGCACCATGTACCACCTGTAATCAGAGCCTGTGCACTATGTACTCCCAGTCATCAGAGCCTGTGCACCGTGTACCCCTCATCATCAGAGCCTGTGCACCCTGTACCACCTGTCATCAGAGCCTGTGCACTATGTACTCCCAGTCATCAGAGCGTGTGTACCATATACCCTCCGTCTTTAGAGCCTGTGCACAATGTACCCCCCAACATCAGAGTCTGTGCATCATGTACCCCCCAACATCATAGCCTGTGCACCATATACCCCCTGACATCAGAGCCTGTGCACCATGTACCCCCCAACATCAGAGCCTGTGCACCATGTACCCCCTGTCATCAGTGCCTGTGTACCATGTACCACCTGTCATCAGAGCCTGTGTACCATATACCCCCCGTCATCAGAGCCTGTGTACCATATACCCCCCGTCATCAGAGCCTGTGCACCAGGCTTCCCGATCACGTGACCACTGTCACGTCACAGTGGCCACATGATTGGCATTGGTCCCAGTGCCAGCAAAAGGTCATCCAGGGCAAAGAGACCAAACTGTGCCTCCCCCCCTCAAGGTGTGAGAGCTTAGGGGATACTATGCCCAGCAGTCTCCTGCTTGTCAAAACCACTGCTGATGACACTACTCCTGTCCAGTGGCGGCTGGTGGAATTTTTTTTGGGGGGGGGGGCAGCGAGCAGTATGCCACCGACACCCCCAGCCCCCACCGGTCGGTCGGTGGGATGGTCAGTCGCACTTGCCCCATCGCGGCTTCCCATGCTTGGCGGTGGCCTCCCGTTCCCCTGCTCTCCACGGCGGCTTCTGTTTCCTCCCTCCTTCTCGGTGGCCAATCAGGAGTCTTTTTGGCCAATCAGAAACCCGCTTCTGATTTTGCAAATATTAATTCGCTGTTGTAACACCTGGGTGGGTTCATGGTGCAATGCTCTGCGCCACGAGCCCACCCTATTTTGAAGCCTATTAGAGCCTCTGGCTCTAATCACTTGCTTAAAAAGAAACACCCCCGCCGCTGTAATTCAGGCGCCCGGCGTCCTGAAAGGGGCCGGACGTCTGAATAGGGTGCGAATCTATACATTATTCATATGGGGGGGGCAGCGCCTGGGTGCCCCTAATGGATGGGCTGCCACTGTCAGCCTTGTAACAAAAGGAAGGCACCCTCATCTCAACAGTAAACCATTGCGCCCAGGGCACCTTCCCCTCCGGCCTGGGTGCCCCTAATGGATGGGCCGCCACTGTCAGCATTGTAACAAAAGGAAGGCACCCTCATCCCAACAGTAAACCATTGCACCCAGGGCACCTTCCCCTCCGGCCTGGGTGCCCCTAATGGATGGGCCGCCACTGTCAGCCTTGTAACAAAAGGAAGGCACCCTCATCCCAACAGTAAACCATTGCGCCCAGGGCACCCTTCCCTCCTGCCCACCCCTTGTCCCGGCCCTGGCTGGTCCTGCTGGCTCCTGATTACTACTAGAAATTGGAAGCTGTTGGTCACTGTGCCGGGAGCGTGCAGTGAGCGTGCTCTCAGCGCAGATCACCGGGCTTGCCCTTGAATTTAAATGTGCGGCTCACGGGTGTTAAAGCCCGCCCCTTTTTTTTGCGTCACGCGGACAGCAAGAGGTTAACGAAAGCTGCAAATTTTCAAAAATTCGAATTTAATTTTGAAATGTCAATAAAAGCTCGGGTTGGCATCTACTGTCATCCCCAATACGCCCCCTTCCTTGTGCAGCGAGAAAGAACTTTCTTTCCCCCGCGGGTTGCTCCAACGTCACCTCTCCTCCGCTTTTCTCGCCCACCACCCGGCAAAAAAAAATAAAGCGCCAATCTCGCACTTGGCATTCGTCTTCCCACCCTCGTGTATAACAACTTCTTAGCCTTGACTGCAAACAGATAAACAAGAGCGCCACGGCGGCGGTTCATTAAACAAACGCAGCAATCTTCTTCGCCACCCGTTGAATAAGTCAGAAGGGCGTAGCCTCATTCTTCAGCTGACACACACAAAAAAAAAAAAAAACTCATTACCGACCGCCTGATCTGCGATGGGAAAAAAATAAATAAAAATAAAAATCCACAGAGGTATCACCGAGATTGGTTTTCCAAATGAAAAATAGAAGCAGAGCCTGACCCCCCTCGCCACATTTTTTTATCCTTTACTGACAAGTGGGAGAGCAGCGCCGGCGCAGCGCCACAAGAGGGCAGCGTCGTCACGCGGCAGACGCCCCCCCCTTTTACCTGTCAGGAGGGTTTCTTTTGTTTCTGCGGGGAGAGTTGAGAATGGAGCACAATGGCTGAAATAAATGGAGGTCACCCGCTCCGAAGGGTTCAATTCACAACGGAGACCCGCTCCTTCTATAAAAGAAAAACATCTCTATTTACTATCGGCTCTAAACAGATCGGACCCAACAAAAGGGACAGCTTAAAGAGCCTCTTTCGCCTTTTACAATTTTTATTTATTTTTTTAAATCCTCTCATCTTCCGCGCTCGAGGTCAAAGCCGCAGAGAAAACGAGGGAAAAAAAGAGTAAAAAAAATAAAATAAAATATTTTGCGAGCGCCAATAGTCTTCTGATTGAAGTGCGCACTTCTGGGCAGCGGGCGCCGTCGCTGTTTATTTTTAATTAAAGCCATAATAGAGTTATTGACTCCTCCGAAGAGGAATTTTCTTTTCTCTCTTTATGCTCTGTCCGTCACGGGTGAACGAGAACGTCGGTGAACGAAGGTGAACGAGACGCCGGAATCCGAAGCTGTGCCCAGATACATCTCTTTAGGCGCAACTACAGAAAAAAAAAAAGATTGCGATGTCTGCTGCCGGTAAAACGTCTTCATTTTTTTTTTTCATCCATGCTATGGCAGCCGGGGCAGGCGCTCCGACCTCCAGCCAGGGTGAAATTTCAGCTGGTGTGTAAAAGAGCGTGAGAATTTACACCCACCGGCCACTTTATTAGGTACACCTTGCTAGTACCGGGTCGGACCCCCTTTTGCCTTCATTCTTGGTGGCAGAGATACAATAAGGTGTTGGAGACGTTCCTCAGAGATTTTGCTCCATAATGACATGATAGTATCACACAGTTGCTGCAGATTTGTCGGCTGCTCATCCATGATGCCAATCTCCCGTTCCACCACATTTAAAAGGTGCTCTATTGGATGAGATCTGGTGAGTGTGGAGGCCATTGGAGATCTGGTGAGTGTGGAGGCCATTGGAGATCTGGTGAGTGTGGAGGCCATTGGAGTGCAGTGACCTCATTGTCCAGTGGTGAGATGATTGGAGCTTTGTGACATGGTGCATTATCCTGCTGGAAGGAACCATCAGAAGATGGGACACTGTAGTCATAAAGGGATGTACATGGTGAGCAACAATACTCAGGTAGGCCGTGGGGTTTAAACAATGATCAATTGGTACTAAGGGCCCAAAGTGTGCCAAGAAAATATCCCCCACACCATTACACCACCACCACCAGCCTGAACCGGGGACACAAGGCAGGATGGATCCATGCGCCAAATTCTGACCCTACCATTTAAATTTTCGCAGCTGAAATCCAGACTCATCCGACCAGGCAATGTTTTTCCAATCTTCTATAGGGGGGTGGAACCAAGAGAAAGTACTTGGAGTTGGGTAGGGGGTGGAGACAAGAGGAGACTCAGAAGGGGGGGGTACCAGCTTTGGGGGCAGTACTGGGTGGTATGTAGGGGTGGAACCAAGAGACAGTGCTCGGAGGTGGATAGGGGGTGGAGACAAGGGGAGACTCAGAAAGGGGAGAGTACCAGCTTTCCAGGCAGTACTGGGTGGTAGGTAGAGGGGTGGAATTAAGAGACAGTACTCGGAGGTGGGAGGGGATGGGGACAAGGGGTGACTCAGAAGGGGGGAGTACCAGCTTTGGGGGCAGTACTGGGTGGTAGGTAGGGGGGTAGAACCAAGAGACAGTGCTCAGAGGTGGGAGGGGGTGGAGACAAGGGGTGACTCAGAAGGGGGGGATTATCAGCTTTGGGGGCAGTACTGGGTGGTAGGTAGGGGGTGGAACCAAGAGACAGTGCTCGGAGGTGGGAGGGGGTAGAGACAAGGGGTGACTCAGAAAGGGGGGAGTACCATCTTTGGGGGCAATACTGGGTGGTAGGTAGGGGGTGGAACCAAGAGACAGTGCTCGGAGGTGGGAGGGGGTGGAGACAAGGGGTGACTCAGAAGGGGGGGTTACCAGCTTTGGGGGCAGTACTGGGTGGTAGGTAGGGGGGTGGAACCAAGAGACAGTGCTCGGAGGTGGGACGGGGTGGAGACAAGGGGTGACTCAGAAGGGGGGAGTACCAGCTTTGGGGGCAGTACTGGGTGGTAGGTAGGGGGGTGGAACCAAGAGACAGTGCTCAGAGGTGGGAGGGGGTGGAGACAAGGGGTGAAGGGGGGAATACAAGGCCAGCAGCTATTCTCTGGTGGTAACTAATTAGGAGATAGCCCGGGACAGAGCATAGAGAGGAATGGGGTCCAAGATCCAGGACTGTCCTGGAAAACCCAGGACAGTTGCCATGCATATTTTTGCACCTATTCAAGTTTTTGGCTTTCTTGGCAGAAAAAAAAAAGTTGTGCGATTATCATCTCTAGAATTCTCTGTACAGCCGAAGAATCAGACACAAGTTCCATCTAAAGGTGCAGCACAATAGAAGTCTGGCTTTCGATTATAAAGTGGTCGGAAGGAGGAGAGGTGGGTGAGGAGCATTATTCAGGACCTTCTATGGAAGGACTAGAAGTCTCTGAATTAAATCCTCGAAGAGCACTTCACATCCCCCAAGATGGAAGATCCTCCAGACAAGTAAATACAATGTAGAGGTTATTAATCAGCGCTCTATGATCCCAGGTAGAAAATAAAAAAAAATGGCAGATTGATGTTGAGAGCCAAATTCCCACAGAAGGCAATTTAATTCCATCACAAGTGGGAGAAGGTGATGAATCTCCCCCACTAGCGCGTTGCATAGGTTTTGATTAATGCTCCCACCCAGCGCATGGACGGGGTATATAAGGTGGCTGTTTATGTATCGTAATGTGTATCTATTTTATGGTGTCACCAGCCGAGAGCAGAGACATCGATAACCCGCTTATCCCATCACAAGGCGCACATTGCCACTCACCGCCGCCCCTCTGCTCCTTCATAGCGGCAGATTAAAAAAAAAAAAGAACATTGGATCTGCAAAATCTGATTTTCCGTCCGTTCCTTAACTGGTCTTTCTTATAAATTAGAGTAACAGAAACATACAGGCTTCCTCAATGATGGAAAATGGTGGATTTTCATTTTTTTTTTCAGATGCATATTACCAAAAGTATTGGGACACCTGCCTTTACACACACGTGAACTTTAATGACATCCCAGTATAATGCCCCGTACACACGGTCGGAAATTCCGACCACAAAATCCATCAGATTTTTTCTGACGGATTTTGTCCGACACTGGTGTTGCATACACACGGTCGGACAAAGTTGTCGGAAAATCCGATCATTCTGAACGTGGTGATGTTTGTTGCCTACGACGGGACTACGTAGAGGCTAGTAGCCAATAGCTTTGGTCTTGTAATGTGATCTGAGCATGCGTGGCACTTTGTCCGTCGGAATTCGCTACACGCGATCGGAAAAAGTCCGATAGGACTGTGTTGTCGGAAAATTTGAGAGCAGGAGATAAAACTTTGTCGTCGGAAAATCCGACGGAAAAAGTCAGATGGAGCCTACACACGGTCGGAATTTCTGACAACATTGTCCGATAGGACATTTTGCGTCGGAAAATCCGACCGTGTGTACGGGGCATTAGTCCGTTAGGGTTCAATATTGAGTTGGCCCACCCTTTGCAGCTATAACAGCTTCAACTCTTCTGGGAAGGCCGTCCACAAGGTTTAGGAGTGTGTCTATGGAAGTGTTTGACCATTCTTCCAGAAGCGCATTTGTCCATCATCAGTATGTTGGAGGAGAAGGCCTGTCTTGCAGTCTCTACTCCAATTCATTCCAAAGGTGTTCTATCGGGTTGAGGTCAGGACTCATGTCTTTATGGACCTTGCTTGGTGCACTGGTCCAAATCATTTGGTGGAGGGGGGATGATGGTGTGGGGGGTTGTTTTTCAGAGGTTGGGCTTGGCCCCTTAGTTCCAGTGAAGGGAACTCTTAAAGCAGGGTTCCACCCAAAAGTGGAACTTCCGCTTTAAGCACTCCTTGCCCCCTTACATCTTTAAGGGAGTGTTCCTAATCTCAGTTTGTTACCTGTATACAGGGGTCAAGTCCTGGGGAAAAAAGTGTGGGAACTCCCACCCAAGATCCACTCCTCCACCAAAAAACAAATATGAGACGCTCATATGCACAAACGCTTCAAAAGTGTTATTTTTCATCCAATTTTTCGTATTGTGTGTATGAAGCTTAACTGTTAGTACATAAAAAAACAATCAATAAACATAAATACAGTAATTCTCTGAATAATCAGCATTCATTCAATTGTGCTTCCATGCAAATGTGAACATCATGTTCTGATCTTTATTGGGGAATTTTATTTTGTATATAGAGTGTTTATGTGGTGAGTTTACACTTTTCATTGAACAGAGTTTGGATAACACAGGGTTAAACGGAAAGGTCATAAATGAACTGCACATTATCTGGACAGAATGCTTGGGGAGAAGTGATGTGTTCCTGCTTAGGAGATGTATGTTATCTTGGGGGGCTGCAAACTCTGCAGGGCTCCAACACACACTCGCTGCTATTCCAACCCTTCACATATTTCCACATAAACTTCCCTCCTGACATTAAACTTTGCCAGGTATTGTGCTCAGCTTACCACCCCAAACTGATGTTCCTCCCTCAGCTCACCTCTCTCCCTGCATGTCCTGTGAGCAGAATAGCTGTGCTCCTCCTCTGGGTTCTCTCATCATATGGCACTGAAGATAGAGGAGGGGGGGGGGGATTCCGTGGGACACACAGAGCAAGTATGCAGGAGACTAGGGGGGGGGGGGGGTGAGAAGACCGAAAATCAGGAGGGGGCGGCGGGGAGGAGCGCATCACGAGAGGTCTGATTAAACACAATCTCTTAGCAGCAGGGACCTGATCTACCGTCAGCTAGCTGTGATTGACAGGTAGATCGAAGCGGAAGCTGTCATGGGGCCCCTACTGGCAATGCCTGAATGGTTAGGTGTGCGGCACTTACTATTGTGAGCTGTGTCGGCGGCTGCTGGTGTAGCACCTGCCACACAGCTCGCATACTTCAAAGTCTTACAGGACACGGCTGCTAATGGGAACTGAGTTCCTGTTGTGGAAAAAGTACAGGAACTCCGTTCCCATGCGTTCCCACAGGACTTGAGCCCTGCCTGTATAGAAGACATCTGGGAGGCAGAAATCTTGCTGATTGATAGGGGATCAAATACTTATTTCACTCATTTTTTTGAAATGCGTTTTTCTGGAGTTTTTTGTTGTTATTCTGTCTCTCACTGTTAAATAAAACTACCATTAAAATTATAAACTGATCATTTCTTTGTCAGTGGGCAAACATACAAAGTCAGCAGGGGATCAACTACTTTTTCCCCTCACTGTAGATAGCTAACATGTCACGCTTTAAAATTGCGCACGCTCGTGTAATTGTGACAAACTACGATACTTAAAAATCTCCATAGGTGACGCTTTAACATTTCTTACAGGTTACCAGTTTAAAGTTACAAAGGAGGTCTAGCACAAGAATTATGCCCACTAGATGGAGCTGTGGTTCATAGGAAATAAGTATTTATTTCCTGTGGCCCTCAGATCCATCTAGTCCTCAGCGCCATCAAATATATTGATTTATATGGAAAAGAAACAACCAGGAAAATACTGCATTATGGCCACTAGATGGAGCTGAGGACTATTATTATTATTATTATTATACAGGATTTATATAACTCCAACAGTTTACGCAGCGCTTTACAATATAAAAGGGAGACAATGCAGTTGTAATACAATAAAATACAAGACGATTAAGAGGGCCCTGCTCAGGAGAGCTTACAATCTAATAGGATCATAGAAAATAAGTATTTATTTTCTATGGCCCTCAGCTCCATCTAGTCCTCACCTCCATCAAATATATACATTTTTAAGGGAAAGAAAGAATCCAGGAAAATACTGTATCATGGCCACTAGATGGAGCCGAGGATCACAGGAAATAAGTATTTATTTCCTGTGATCCTCAGCTCCATCTAGTCCTCAGCTCCATCAATTATATTGATTCATATGGAAAAGAAACAGCCAGGAAAATACTGCATTATGGCCACTAGATGGAGCTGAGGACCTCAGGAAATAAATACTTATTTTCTGTGATCCCCAGGTCCATCTAGGGGCCATACCCCTAGATGGACCTGGGGATCACAGAAAATAAGTATTTATTTCCTGAGGTCCTCAGCTCCATCTAGTGGCCATAATGCAGTATTTTCCTGGTTGCTTCTCTTCCTTATAAATCAATAACATTCGACCTGGAGAGAAAATAACATAGCATAGCAACAGCAGTCTATGCATCATTTAACGTACGGTTTATACCAGTCCCTGCCCTCAAGGAGCTTACAATCTAAGGTCCCTATCTCCCATACTAAGGCCAAATAACCTACCAGCATGCAGGAGAAAACTGAGAGCCAAACTCAATGCTAATAATGTCCTGGCTGAGATTTGAACCAAACGCTGCAAGGGAGAAGCGCTAACCACTCCGCCACTGTGCCTGCTATCATTACAGGTCTGCAGAGAGCAGCATCTCCTATCTGCGTCCGTCTCCTCTGCCTTGGTTAGTGAATTGCCTTCCTATACCAATCTCCCTGTCGGCGGATTAATGGTTGGACGTGACGCTGAAGGTGGGCATCCTCCCAAGACCAGCAGATAAACGGAGGGATTGCAATTCGTTTTAGTCCCGCAGATCTGATGAGCGGAGAAGGTCAGTGCCGGAGCCGGAGAGGCTTGTGAATTGGAAAGCAGAGAGGAACGAGATAAGACCTGGATCTCATTTCAGATTACACAAGGATTTTGTGTGGTCAGCGCACTTCCAAAGTTTTGCTTGAGCTCCTTCCAGGACTGACAGTTTTGATGCTCTAAGTGGACCTGTCATACGGCGTTGTTTTCGTGTTAGGTGCAGCGTGCCTGGCAATGTGTCAGTGCAGGGCCGCTGATAAGGCAGTACAGCCGGCCCTCCTGTGCTGGGCCCGGCCCCATCCGTTCAAAAAGGGGGGACCCGTGCACCTGTTGAGCAGGAGGATCAGATGTACTGTCTTATTGCAGACACCGATCCTCTTCTGTCTCTTACTGTCAGCTTCCCCTCCCTCTGGCTGCACTGCATCTTCCATCTGCTGTCTGGGCCCCCCATGTGCCCCTTTCCCCCACATCGCTTCCGGCTTCCTTCCTCTCCCCCCAGCGGCTGCTGCGGGCACACAGGGGGATGTAATTTACTAGCCCCTTGAATGAACACAGTGAGCGATCGGTATCAAATTATCACTCCTGTGTTCATTCACCTCTGAAGTATAGTAAACTGTTTACTATGCTCTATGCTTCAGTTTGCGAATGAACGGGAAGCCTCAGAGTGCTTCCTATTTATTCATCTGTGCAACTTAGGCTGCAGAGAAAGGGACTGATAAATCTATGCACTCCGTCACTTTCAGCCGGGGGGGGGGGGGGGCCTTGTCAGGTAGGCTGTATGGGGCCGCATGCCGTGGGAGCGTGCCCGCGGGTCCCAGGAACTCGATGTTCTCCGGCGGCCCGCAATTGGGGTGTGGAGAGGTAGAACGGGGAGATCCCTTTGTAAACAAGGCATTTCCCCGTTCTGCCTTGTGTCATGGCAGAGATCACTGCTCCCTGTCATCGGAGCAGTGATCGCTGTCATGTGACTTGAAGCCCACCCCCCCCCCCACAGTTAGAATCACTCCATAGGACACACTTAACCCCTTCATCGCCACCTAGTGGTTCCCGACCGGCGCACGCCGATGTACTTCTGCAGAATGGCACGGCTGCGCAAATGTGCGTACCTGTACATCCCTTTGAATTTGCCGCCGTGCCATTGCGTGCGTGCCGCCGGCCGGGAGCTCCGTGATTCGGGTCGCGGGTCCTGCGGACTCGATGTCCACGGGGATACCTGCGATCGCCTCACGGAGAGGAAGAACGAGGAGATGCTAATGTAAACAATCATCTCCCCGTTCTGTCTAGTGACAGTGTCACTGATCACAGCTCCCTGTGATCGGGAGCGGTGATCAGTGACGTGTCACAGCTACCCCATCCCCCCTACAGTTAGAAACACTCCCCAGGACACACTTAACCCCTACAGCGCCACCTAGTGTTAACCCCTTCACTGCCAGTCACATTTACACAGTAATCAGTGCAATTTTACCCGCACTGATCGCTGTATAAATGTGAATGGTCCCAAAATCACGCCAAAATTGTCCGACGTGTCCGCCATAATGTCGCAGTCATGATAAAAACCGCCATGACTAATAAAAAAAAAAAATTATTAAAAATGCCATATTGCAAATGCTATAACGTTTGCGTAAACCAATCAATAGTTGCTTATTGCGATTTTTTTTTACCAAAAATATGTAGAAGAATACGTATCGGCCTAAAATAAAAAAAAAAAATTATTTATTTTTGGGGGATATTTATTATAGCAAAAAGTAAAAAATATTGCTTTTTTTGTCGCTCTTCCGTCTTGGAGGGTCTTCTCGCCGGACTCCTCCGCTCTCTTCTGCTCTTTTACCTAGCTCTTTCACGAGTGGAGGAGCCCGGCTTTCTTCTTCGTCGCCGCCGTCGTCGTCTGGGGGTCTCGTTCCGCCTTCGGGGGTCTCTTCTGTTCTTGCCGCTGTCGCCGCCGCCTTCTGCGTCATCTTCTTCTTCTGATGTTGACTCGTCGCTCTCTCTGGCCGGAATGGGCACAACCCATGTTGAGGGCACGCGTCCTGGTTCGGCTCAGGAGGGGTGGGGGCGCTCGCTCGTCCCCACCCCCTTTCCTGGCCGGCCGGGCTGCGTGCTCGGATAAGGGTCGCTCTTTTTTTGTTTATAGCGCAACAAATAAAAGCCGCAGGGGCGATCAAATACCACCAAAAGAAAGCTCTATTTGTGGGGAAAAAAGGACGTCAATTTTGTTTGGGTGCAACGTGGCACGACTGCGCAATTGTCAGTTAAAGCGACGCAGTGCCGAATCGCAAAAAGTGCTCTGGGTCAGGAAGGGGGATAAAATCTTCCGGTGCTGAAGCGGTTAAGAACATGCAACCATCACTCGAACTGGAATAAAAAATAAAATAAAAAATCAGCTTTCATGGCACGATCAGCTCAATCCTGTTTTCCTAAAGAGGCTTAAAAATGTCCAGTCCACAAACGGAGGACTGAACTTAACAGGTCCTCTTTAAATCTATTTATTGAGACCTCTTGAGATTGCCGTGGTGGCGGTTCTTTCCGCTCTCACTGGACTTGATAAAACAAACGATAAAACTCTTCTCGGGCCATTCCTGTGACGGCTCTGCATTACTTTCCCTCCGCCGGGGTAAATCCGCAGATGGAAGTCGTGTCAGTGGAGCTGCAAATTTACCTGTAACTTTATGACTGCGCTTGGCGAGTACAGTAATGGCGCGCAGGGCGCACTCGTCTTGCCGTTGTCACCACCCCATAGGACACGGTGCCCGTCCGTTGGGCTCACACACATGTGTAATCAATTGGGAAAGACATTTATGACTCGGAAGGCTGCTGGTGGATTTACGGTCTGTGCCGCCATAGAGGAGCGAAGCGCGTGGCATGTCGAGGCCGGGAGCCCTCACACTGAGGTTACCTCGTAGGATATCCCCGGGCCATTAACTCCATGCAAGCACCAGGCAGGAAGTGGGGCGCAGTGCCGTGTGAAATTGGAAAAAAAAAGTTGCTAATATCTGAGCCTCATTGCCTGTACAGGAGTACATGGACATAAAAGCGTCCCTTGGGGCGGTGGAAGATTCTACAGGCGCATGGAGAGCGGAATGCCCCCATATTGCCTTCTAAACAGGGGGGAGAGCATCCCAGCTTCTCTTTTTAACCCTCCTACTGCCTCAATACTTTGCAGAATTCTGACTTCTGTGATATTGATTGTCCAAAATGTTTTATACACAAGATCAGTGGTCTCCGATCTGTGAGACGGATGTGGCCCTTTGCTTTCCTTTATCTTGCCCTTGGGGCAGTATTCCTCCCACTGACACCAACAATGGGGCAGTATTCCTCCCACTGACACCAACAATGGGGCATTATTCCTTCCACTGACACAAACAATGGGGCATTATTCCTTCCACTGGCACCAACAATGGGGCATTATTCCTTCCACTGCACCAACAATGGGGCATTACTCCTTCCACTGACACAAACAATGGGGTACTATTCCTTCCACTGACACCAACAATGGGGCATTATTCCTTTCACTGACACCAACAATGGGGCATTATTCCTTCCACTTACACCAACAATGGGGCATTATTATTCCTTCCACTGACACCAACAATGGGGCATTATTCCTTCCACTGACACCAACAATGGGGCATTATTCCTTCCACTGACACCAACAATGGGGCATTACTCCTTCCACTGACACCAACAATGGGGTATTACTCCTTCCACTGACACCAACAATGGGGTATTATTCCTTTCACTGACACCAACAATGGGGCATTATTCCTTCCACTGACACCAACAATGGGGTATTACTCCTTCCACTGACACCAACATTGGGGTATTATTCCTTTCACTGACACCAACAATGGGGCATTATTCCTTCCACTGACACCAACAATGGGGTATTACTCCTTCCACTGACACCAACAATGGGGTATTATTCCTTCCACCGACACCAACAATGGGACATTATTATTCCCCACTGACACCAACTATGGAGCATTATTCTTCCCACTGACCCCAATGATGGGGCACTATCCCTTCCGCTGACACCAATGATAGGACACTGTTCCTCTGACTGTTAATAAAAGATGAGGCACTATTCCTCTCACTAATACCAATGATGGGGTACAAAACCTCCCACTAATGCCAATGATGGGGTATATAAAACCATTATTCTTCCCACTGACACCAATGATGGGGCACTATTCTTTCCGCTGACACCAATGACAGGACACTGTTCCTCTGACTGATATAAAAGATTAGCCACTATTCCTCTCACTAATACCAATGATGGGGCACTATTCCTCTAACTAATACCAATGATGGGGCACAAAAACTCCCACTAATACCAATGATGGAGCACTATTCCTCCTACTACCCTGTTTCCCCTAAAATAAGACCTAGCGTGATTGTTGGTGATGGCTGCAATATAAGCCCTACCCACCAAATAAGCCCTACCCTGTTTCCCCGAAAATAAGCCCTACCCTGAAAACAAGACCTACAAGGACTTTTACTAGGGCTTATTTGGGGGGTAGGGCTTATATTGCAGCCAACACCGACAATCACGCTAGGTCTTATTTTCGGGGAAACAGGGTATTACCAATAAAGGAGCACTATTCCTCCTATTGATACCAATAATGGGCACTATTCCTCCTACTAATACCAATGATGGGGTACTATTCCTCCTACTAATACCAATGACAATGGCACTATTCCTCCCACGAATACCAATAATGGGGCACTATTCCTCCCACTGATACCAATGATGGGACACTGTTCCTCCTACTAATACCAATGATGGGACACTATTCCTCCTACTAATACCAATGATGGGACACTATTCCTCCTACTAATACCAATGATGGAGCACTATTCCTCCCACTGATACCAATGATGGGACACTATTCCTCCTACTAATACCAATGATGGGACACTATTCCTCCTACTAATACCAATGATGGAGCACTATCCTCCCACTGATACCAATGATGGGACACTATGATGGGGCACTATTCATCCCACTAATACCAATGATGGGGGTACTATTCCTCCTACTAATACCAATAATGGGGCACAAAACCTCCCACTAATAACAATGATGGGGTACTATTCCTCCTCCCATCATTTGTATTAGTAGGAGGAATAGTGTCCCATCATTGGTATCAGTGGGGAGGAATAGTGCTCCACCATTGGTATTCCTCCCACATTAGCATTAGGGTTATTGTTGGGGTGAACATTAGGTTAATTGTTCAGGTTCTTTAATATCAAACATCATGTTCACAGAAAATGAGAATTTTTTTGGTGCAAGAACCAGTCCATTATAATTAAAAGCCTCCATAGCCACCAGGAACCTTTTGAAGTCAACTGCACCCTTAATTTAGCCTTTCTCATTGACTCAAATAGATTCATCCGAAGTTACTGATGTAGAACCCCCTGTGTACAAAGTAGGGAAATTTAGTTTAGCTCCTCTGTATATTTATTGGGTCTCCTCCAATCCCTGGCCGAGGATGGCCCAGAAGGTGGAGAGATATACCATAAATTATTCCGGAACCATTCCATATGGGAGCAGAGTCCAGGGTCCAGTTTCCTGAAGGGAACCCTTGTGCTGGGCAGAAGGAAAGAGCCAGAGGAAGAGAGAGAGACCAAAACAGCTCAAGCCTCACACCCTGTCAGCCTCTGCAAGGTTTAGCTAAAGCCATTCTGATGGTCAAGGTCAAGACCTGTTCAGCAGGAGGTCTGTGCAGAAGTTGCTTGAGCTTTAGGGTTCACCTACGGGACTGAGTGAGCAACCTAAACCACTATACCCCAGAGCCTGATAGAGGAGAAGCAGCCAGGTGCAATACCCAGCTTGCTTACTACTAAAGGGACAGCTTTGAGCCACTTACAGCCACTACAGCAACCCTACACCTCTTGCTTGGGGAATTTATGGAACAGCCAGGTGAAAGTGCATTTTCTACAGAGAGAGAGAGCCTCCACATTCAGTGTTTGGAACATTTTTGCTAACAGTTGAACTGATCCACTTACAGTTCTGTGCATCCCATACCTTTCCATCCCTATCCAAGTTCATTCCCTAATAAACGAAACACAAAATCAACCACCCTGAACTAATTCTTGACTACTGAGCAGGGGCGGCCCGTTCATTAAGGGCGCACGAGTGTCGCCTCCACTATCTTTGCCGCCACCTTACCCTATCCATGCGCCAGGCCCCTTTAAGGATGCCGGGCACATGAATTACAGTGGCAGGGTGTTTTTTTTTGTAGCACCGATTAGAGCTAGACATGTGCACAACAAAAAAATTTTTTTTATTTTCGTTTCGTTTTTTTCGTTTCCGTTGATTCGTAACGATTCGTACATTGGTAGGTCGTCGGTGTTCGTATTCGTAACGATTCGTACATTCGTAAGAGTTATTTTTTCGTTGATTCGTTTTTCCGTTAGTTTAAATTTCGTTTATTCTAAATTCGGACGCATTCGTATTTATTCGTACATTCGTAACATTCGTAGATTCGTAATCGGAGCATAATTCATAATTTTATGTAATGTATGCTATTATTACATTTTAAGAGACACGGAAAATTACGAATCGAAAAAAAAGTTACGAATGTACGAATTTTTTCGTTCAATCCATTCGAAGCACGTTAAGCAGCGCCATTGTAAGAGACACGGAAAATTATGATTCGAAAAAAAAAAAAAAAAGTTACGAATGTACGAATTTTTTTTTCGTTCAATCCATTCGAAGCACGTTAAGCAGCGCCATTGTAAGAGACACGGAAAATTACGAATCGAAAAAATAAATAAGTTACGAATGTACGAATTTTTTCGTTCAATCCATTCGAAGCACGTTAAGCAGCGCCATTGTAAGGGACACAGGAAATTACCAATTCAACAAAAAAAATAAAGTTACGAATGTACGAATTTTTTCGTTGATTTTCATTTTCGTTGTTCCTGTTTTCGTTCTTCGGATTTTCTTCATTCGTACATTCGTTGTTTCTAATTAGTTTTTTTGGATTTTCGTTATTTTTCGGATTCGTTCGATTCGAACGATTCGTTAAAATTTTTAGCGAATCGTTCGTTCATTCGTACGAAAACGAACGAACAAAAATAACGAAGAAAAAAACAAAAACTAAAAAAAAAGAAAGAATTGCACATGTTTAATTGGAGCCAGAGGCTCTAAAAAGCTTCAAAATAGGGTGGACTACGGGCGCAGAGCATTGCGCTCGGAGCCCACCCAGGTGTGTTAGAATAGCAAAGAAATATTCACTATTCTCACACTGAATCTCTGCCCATCAGGAAGCGCGGGTCTGAGACACGTTTCCCGATTAGCCAAAAGGAGAAGCATTGGCCTAGGAGGAGGAGGGGGGAGACGCATGGTGGAAATCGCCGTGATGCAGAGAAGGAGAGCAGGGGAAGACACCGAAAGTTAGGAAGCGCTGCCCGCCATAGAGGGGAAGGAGAAGCCGCAGTGATGCCGAGCACAGTGTATAAAGAAGAATCTACACGATTATATAAAAGTATTTTTCTATATATGTGTATATGTATATTTTTCACCACAAATATATATAGACTTTTTATTTGACATATATGGTGGACAGTTTGATATTTTACTCATGTGTTGACTATTATTTTATTGTATATCCACGCTGGATTGGGTATTTGCATATGGTTTTGCGCCCAATTTTTTTATCAATTTTTTCTTTATTAGTATTTCACAAATTTTTTGGTGCAGCATTACATTATTGCATGTATTTTCATTTGGCGCCATGCTCATTTCTATATTTTCAGTAATGCCGAGGAGGAGAACAGGGGAAGACGCCGCAAGTTGGGAAGTGCTGCCCGCCATAGAGGGGAAGGAGAAGCCGCAGTGATGCCGAGGAGGAGAGCAGGGGAAGGGGAAGCCGTTGGCCGATGAAAATCTCTGCCCTACATAGATGGGGTACCGTATATACTCAAGTATAAGCCGAGTTTTTCAGCACATTTTATTGTGCTGAAAGTGCCCCCCTCGGCTTATACTCGAGTCAAGCACTTTTCTGCAGCAGAAAATGACATTTTCTGACCCGATTTTGGGCCCCCCGTATCTCGGGGCCTCTTGGTGCTAGGAACTCCAAATGTGGTGTGCAAACCCAGCCAACACTACAACATACAGTGGTGTGAAAAAGTGTTTGCCCCCTTCCTCATTTCCTGTTCCTTTGCATGTTTGTCACACTTAAGTGTTTCGGAACATCAAACCAATTTAAACAATAGTCAAGGACAACACAAGTAAACACAAAATGCAATTTGTAAATGAAGGTGTTTATTATTAAAGGTGAAAAAAAATCCAAACCATCATGGCCCTGTGTGAAAAAGTGATTGCCCTCTAAACCTAATAACTGGTTGGGCCACCCTTAGCAGCAACAACTGCAACCAAGCGTTTGCGATAACGTGCAATGAGGCTTTTACAGCGTCCTGGAGAAATTTTGGCCCACTCATCTTTGCAGAATTGTCCTAATTCAGTTACATTAGAGGGTTTTCGAGCATGAACAGCCTTTTTAAGGTCATACCACAACATCTCAATAGGATTCAGGTCAGGACTTTGGCTAGGCCACTCCAAAGTCTTCATTTTGTTTTTCTTCAGCCATTCGGTGGTGGACTTGCTGGTGTGTTTAGGATCATTGTCCTGCTGCAGAACCCAAGTTCGTTTCAGCTTGAGTACACGAACAGATGGTCGGACATTCTCCTTCAGGATCTCTTGGTAGACAGCAGAATTCATAGTTCCTTTTATCACGGCAAGTCTTCCAGGTCCTGAAGCAGCAAAACAGCCCCAGACCATCACACTACCACCACCATATTTTACTGTTGGTATAATGTTCTTTTTCTGAAATGCAGTGTTCCTTCTACGCCAGATATACTTGGACACACACCTTCAAAAGAGTTCCACTTTTGTCTCATCGGTCCACAGAATGTTGTCCCAAAAGTCTTGGGATCATCAAGATGTGTTGTGGAGAATTTGAGACGAGCTTTGATGTTCTTTTTGCTCAGCAGTGGTTTTCTCCTTGGAACTCTGCCATGCAGGCCATTTTTGCCTAGTCTTTTCCTGATGGTGGAGGCATGAACGCTGACCTTAACTGAGGCAAGTGAGGCCTGCAGTTCCTTGGACGTTGTTGTGGGGTCTTTTGTGACCTCTTGGATGAGTCGTCGCTGCGCTCTTGGGGTAATTTTGGGCGGCCGGCCACTCCTGGGAAGGTTCACCACTGTTCCATGTCTTCGCCATTTGTGGATAATGGCTCTCACTGTGGTTCGCTGGATTCCCAAAGCTTTGAAATGGCTTTATAACCCTTTCCAGACTGATAGATCTCAGTTACTTTCTTTCTCAATTGTTCCTGAATTTCTTTGGGTCTCGGCATGATGTGTAGCTTTTAAGGATCTTCTGGTGGACCTTACTGTGTCAAGCAGCTCCTATTTAAGTGATGCCTTGATTGTGAACAGGTGTGGCAATAATCAGGCCTGGGTGTGGCTAGAGAAATTGAACTCAGGTGTGGACAACCACAGTTATAGTATGTTTTAACAAGGGGGGCAATCACTTTTTCACACAGGGCCATGATGGTTTGGATTTTTTTTCACCTTTAATAATAAACACCTTAATTTACAAATTGCATTTTGTGTTTACTTGTGTTGTCCTTGACTATTGTTTAAATTGGTTTGATTTTCCAAAACACTTAAGTGTGACAAACATGCAAAGGAACAGGAAATGAGGAAGGGGGCAAACACTTTTTCACACCACTGTATCCAAAGATGGGGTTCCTATCTCTAAGTGGCCCCAAGATACGGGGCCCCAAATTCGGTTCGGAAAATGTCATTCTCTGCTGCAGAAAAGTGCTCGACATTTTCTGAACCGACTTTGGGGCCCCGTATCTTGGGGCCACTTGGTAATAGGAACCCCATCTTTGGATATGTTGTAGTGCGACTGAGTTTGCATACCAAATTTGGGGTTCCTAGCACCAAGTGGCCCCATGATACGGGGCCCAAAATTCGGTCAATTGTGTCCATCTGCAGCAATGTTATTTCAGGACCCTTTGGGTCCAGAGACCTATGGCTGCAAATGGGCACAGTGAGGCATGCAAATGGGCACAGTGAGGCTGCAAATGGGCACTGTTGACCCTCTTTTCCACTTACAGTAGCTGCGCATTTCTCACCCTAGGCTTATACTTGAGTCAATACGTTTTTCCATTTTTTTGTGCTAAAATTAGGTGCCTCGGCTTATATTCAGGTCGGCCTATACTCGAGTATATATGGTAAGTGCCAGGCTCCTAACCCAGCGACCGGACCGGGGAAGGGGGGTTACCTTTTTTTTACCACCAGCCGCCACTGTAGTGAATGCTGGAAAATTCCTGTTGCCTGACTGTGGCAGGATCCAAAAATCCAGAGGCCCATACAGGGGTAGAGCTATACTGATATGTCCCAAATTTTTGACAACGTTTCTGCAAAGCGAAAGCAGCTTTTCTCATCCGAAGTCAGAAGGTCCTCATCTTTTTGGCACAGATTTCTTGTCTGAGGAATACCTTTGGGGTGGTACAACGCAATGACATCATTGTAGATGGGGTGTAGTTGTGTCCTGTTCATGGATCCTGCCTTCCCCAGGCCATCGTGACCATTTATCTCCCTGGAAATTATGGTTTTACGCACAACCCCATCTTGAGTTGCCAAGATTGGCTGTAGAGGCGTCTGTATGAATGTGCCATCAGCTAAAAGGTTTGTGCATGTTTATGCATCAGTTTCTCTAAAGAGCTCTCTCAGTGCGGTCAGATCTCTGAGCCATCATCACTCTCACAAGATCGGAATGATATCTACAGAGGTCAGATCAATATCAATTTCACAGAACATTTCTAAGAACAAGGTTGAAACAATCAGAGCCAGGGACAGCTTCGTAGAGCTGGGAGTCAGAAGTTCTGTGAGCTAGGCTTGTCTTTAACCCTCTATCCCTTCAACATGCAAACCATTACCCAAAGAAACCTTCACTACTTTAACCCTTTCATTTTCTATTCAATCACAAAATCTCACCCCCCCCCCCCCATTCTACCCCAACCTGGATACTTCTGTCTACAGCAGCTCTCTCTCCTGCTTCCTAGATACACGCGCTCCCCTCCATTACACACAGACCCCTACAGTAGGGTGACCGCACTTTCAAACTGCCATTCAGGGACCCCCCCCTTCCCCAAAAAAGATGAGATGGGGGGATGTAGTCTCGGGGTTGACAGGGAATTCGGCTGGGTTTTTTTTGTTTTTGTTTGGGGCGAATGGCTGGCGTTAGCACTTAAAGTGGTGGGCCACCCTGAAAAAAAAAACTTGAGAAAAATGTTAATAAAAATTTAAAATGAAAAAAAATATATATATATATTTTTTTACTTACCAGAAATGGCTGTTGCTAGGCAGATCGTCCTAATCTGCCTCTTCCTGTTCCGCGGAGCTGTTCTGTCTTCTGCTCCTAGCGCCGTCTTCTAGTGAATGGGGCGCAGTGTGTTATGGGAACTGTGTGTCCCACAACACATCGTGGTCCCCACATTTACAAAGCGCCGCATGACGACTCGCGCATCCGCAGTTTCCCTTACTGAGGATGGCGGCGCTGGGACCGGAGCGCCGAGGGACATCTCGGCCTCCACGACCGACATCGCGGGCGCCCTGGGAGGGTAAAGCCCCATACACACGCGCGGACAATCCGTGGACCAGGTCCGTCGGACCATGTCCGTCATACTTTGTCTGATGTTGGTTTTGCGTACACACGATCGGACAAAGTTGTCGGAAAATCCGATCATTCTGAACGTGGTGACGTTTGTTGCCTACGACGGGACTACGTAGAGGCTAGTAGCCAATAGCTTTGGTCTTGTAATGTGATCTGAGCATGCGTAGCACTTTGTCCGGTCGGACAAGCGTACACACGCTCGGATTTGGTGTGATCGGACCGGGTTGAAGGGAAATCTTTCCAGCAGGAGATAAGACTTTGTCCGACGGACAAACCGACGAACACTGTCCGATGGTGCATACACACGGTCTGATTTTTCAACAACCTTGTCCGATCGGACCAAATTGATGAAAAAGTCCGACCGTGTGTATGGGGCTTAAGTGTACTTATTAAAAGTCAGCAGCTACTTTTTTTTTAGCTGCTGACTTTTAAAAGATTTTTTTTTTAGCTGAAACACCGCTTTAAATCATATTGACACCAGGCTTGATATGGTGTCAGGATGATCAAATCACATTATTTGTATTACTACATTGTAATTGTCACTTGCCATCATTGCTTGCCACCAGATGCAGTGTGCCACTTGCCACCCGCAGCCTGCCACCAGATGCAGTGTGCCACTTGCCACCCGCAGCCTGCCACCAGAGGCAGTGTACCACTTGCCATCGGCAGCCTGCCACCAGATGCAGTGTGCCACTTGCCACTCGCAGCCTGCCACCAGATGCAGTGTGCCACTTGTCCTTAATTTTATTCCGGGACACTGTATTGTCCCGGAATGAAGGTGCCCGGGGGGCCCAGGACAGAGCTGCTAATTGCGGGACTGTCCCGGCCAATCCGGGACATGTGGGCACCCTACCCTACAGCTTTGACAAACAGATGACACCAGAAGTCTCAAAAGACATAGCCTCACTCTTGAGCGATTGTGGGGTAAAACTAAACCCCTGCGAAATTTCGCCATGTGTAAATCTGCCCTCCAGTAATACAAATCCTGCCTTCACGCTGCCAAACAGACCTATTTCTTCACTCTCATTAACACCCTCTCATGTAGTTCCTATCAGATATCTTCTAACTTCATCCCAGGGGCGGATCCAGAGTCTAGTCTCGGGAGGGGCACTGCCAGAAAATACGTTTTTTGGGGTCAATTTATCGGGAAAATGGCTGCTGTTGGCACTTCAATGATCCCGGCACCATGGTTGTTATGGTTTCAGGATGATTGAAGAGCATTATTTCTATTATTACATTGTTATATAAAAGGAAATAGTTCAACTCACCATAATGCAGAATCAGTGGAAGCCCTGAGAGTGTGACTTGCCACATCGCCTGCCACCAGCTGCAGATTGTTACTTGCCACGTCACCTGCCACGCGTTGCGGATTGTCACTTGCCACGTCGCCTGCCACAAGCTGCAGATTGTCACTTGCCACGTCGCCTGCCACAAGCTGCAGATTGTCACTTGCCACGTCACCTGCCACACGTTGCGGATTGTCATTCGCTGTGTCACTTTCCGGCTAAGGTGGTCCCAGAGTCAGGCAGCAGATTACCAGACAGGCAGCAGAGAGATGATGCGGCTGCACAGTGGGGGCGGAACTGCAGGGATGCAGGGCGGGCGTTGAGAGATGATGTCATCTCTCTGCTCACCCACCCGCCAGCTCCCTGATTGGCTATCAGCCCGCAAACACACCGAGCCACCCACTCACTGACCGAGCTGCCCGGCTCACCCGCGGAGCCACCCACGCTCTCACCCGCAAAGCCGCTCGCCCGCGCTCTCACCCAAGGAGCAGCTCGCCCGCAGAGCCACCCGCACTCTCACCCGTGCCTGCTCTCTCACCTGCATTTGCCCCCCCTGGATCCGCCCCTGCTTCATCCTCTAACTCAGAGGGCTCCAAACTGCGTTCTGCGGGCCTGATGTGGCCCTTTGCTTGATACCAATGATGGGGCACTATTTCTCACACTGATACCAATACTGGGGCACTATTCCTTCCCATGATACCAACAATAGGGCAATATCCCCCCCAGTAATGCCAATGATGGGGCACTGTTTACTCCCATTGACACCAGGGCATTTTCTACTCACATTGGACACGGCCCATTCCCCTTAAAGTTTGAAGGTCAGTAGACTGACCCTTTGTTTAGAAGGTTTGGAGACCCCTGCTCTAACTCACTCACTGCCCAGGAGATTGAAAATCATTTC
This sequence comes from Lithobates sylvaticus, assembly GCA_028564925.1. Classification (NCBI taxonomy): domain Eukaryota; kingdom Metazoa; phylum Chordata; class Amphibia; order Anura; family Ranidae; genus Lithobates; species Lithobates sylvaticus. The sequence goes on from CM053038.1 coordinate 65,539,712, forward strand.
AAAAACAAGATTGAAGTAATCTTGTGATAAGATCTCTACTATGCAGATATCTCCCCACCTAATATGCCAGGTCTACCACCACATTCAATACTTTCCTATTTTTACCTTTTAACTGTAGAGGGGGGTCACAAAACATTTTTCCTCACACCCACAGAACCACTTGCCTCCTGGACCCCATTCCTTCACATTTACTACGGTCACCCTCTTGCTCTGTTCTGAGGTGTTTAACTCACATCTTTACTATCTCCTTTTCTACTGGCATCTTCCCCAACCTTCTAAAACATTCACTGCCTCCCCAATACTTAAAAAGCCCCTTCGATGGACCCTCACTAGTAGGAACAATCTTAGACCCATTTCCCTGTTACTGTTTACTGTCAAACTTTTAGAACACCTAGTCTACAACTGTCTGAGCTACCACTTCACTGATAGCAACCTTTATGATCCCTTTAAGTGTGGCTTTCACCCACAAGACTTCACAGAATCTGCCCTCCTAGATCTCACTAACGATTTACTATCTGCTAAAACCTATGGCCACTTTCTGCTGCCTTTGGTGCAGTTGTCCACCCTCTCCTCTTCAAAAAACTCCATTCCTTTGGCCTCTGAGACTCTTCTCTTTGCTGGTTCTCCTCTTACTTATCTCGCTGCACCTTCAGTGCCACCTACAACTCTACCACCTCCCCTCCTTTTCCTCTTTCTGTAGGGGTACTTCAAGGTTCTGCCCTTGAACCTCTACTATTCTCTATATATACCTCCTCCCTAGGTCAGCTGATCCAATACTAGACATGTGCAATTCGTTTCGTTTTTTTTCGGTTTTCGTTAAAATTCGTTATATTCGTTCATTCGTTATCGTACGAATGAACGAACGATTCGCTAAAAATTTTAACGAATGTTCGAATCGAACGAATACGCAAAACAACGAAAATCCGAAATAACCAAATTAGAAACACCAAAACTACGAAAGAAGAAAATCCGAAAAAACTAAAACAGGAACAACGAAAATCAAAATGAACGAAAAAATTCGTACATTCGTAACTTTTTTTTTTTTTTGAATTGGTAATTTTTCGTGTCCCTTACAATGGCGCTGCTTAACGTGCTTCGAATGGATTGAATGAAAAAATTTGTACATTCGTAACTTTTTTTTTTTTTTTTTTCGATTCGTAATTTTCCGTGATTCTTACAATGGCGCTGCTTAACGTGCTTCGAATGGATTTGAACGAAAAAATTCGTACATTCGTAACGTTTTTTTTTTCGATTCGTAATTTTCCGTGTCTCTTACAATGGCGCTGCTTAACGTGCTTCGAATGCATTGAACGAAAAAATTCGTACATTCGTAACTTTTCTTTTCGATTCGTAATTTTCCGTGTCTCTTAAAATGTAATAATAGCATACACATTACATAAAATTATGAATTATGCTAAACAATGTTACGAAAGTACGAATAAATCAATCTAACGAAAGTACGAATGTAACTAAATCTACGAAAATGCGAATGCGTCCGAATTTCGAATAAACGAAAATTAAGCTAACGGAAAAACGAATCAACGAAAAAATAACTCTTACGAAAATACGAATCGTTACGAATACGAACACCGACGACTTGCGAATTTCCGAATCGTTACGAATACGAACACCGACGACTTACGAATTTCCGAATCGTTACGAATCAACGGAAATGAAAGAAACAAAACTAAAATAAACTAATTTTTCTATTGTGCACATGTCTATCCAATACCAACTCCATGATGATGACACCCACATCTCTCTACTCCTCTGCTCACCCTGTCAGTCTCCCTGTGCATCACTAATTGACTAACTGGCACATCAGTATGGATGTCCCATCGCTTCATCAAACTCAATCTTACCAAAACCGAGCTCATAATAAATTCTTCCTCCATGTCCTCCTCCCATGACTTTTCCATCAAGATCAATTGTACAACTATCAGTCAATGGCACAGCTCAGTTCCTCCACTCATGCTGAGGTGCTAGGTGCAATCCTGGACTCTAACCTCTCTTTCAGCCCCACATCCAATCACTGTCCAAATCTTGCCTCTTTAACTTTCGCAACATCTCCAAAATGTGTCCCTTCTTAATCAAGGACACTAAAAAGCTACTAATTCACACGAATGGCTGAGACGTTGTTAGGTCTCGGAGGCAAAGTCTGCACATTTGGAATAATTCATTATGAGCATATTGTCTTTTTTTTCATATACATGTGTTTTAAAACAAAATAAGTAACTTTTCTAAATAAATTATATTTTATGATATATGATCCTCTTTCTGTTCACCCATAAAGTCCCACTGTAACGGGGGGTACTTGTGTCCCCTTTTTTAGGGTCCTTATCTAACAATAGTTGTCCTGTGGACAGATTCTCCCACCTGAGCTGTGGATCTCTGAAGCTCCTCCAGAGTTGCCATGGGCCTCTTGGCTGCTTCTCTGATGAATGCTCTCCTTGCCCGGCCTGTCAGTTTAGGTGGACGGCCATGTCTTGGTAGGTTTGCAGTTGTGCCATACTCCTTTCCATTTTCGGATGATGGATTGAACACAGAGCTCCGTGAGATGTTCAAAGCTTGGGATATTTTTTTATAACCTAACCCTGCTTTAAACTTCTCCACAACTTTATCCCTGACCTGTGTAGCAGCCATAACCCTCGATGGGGCGGCCTTGACTTTTTGGCTTACCGGTTACCTCCGCTTTGCTTGTTCCTCCAGGTCTAGGGGCTCCCAGGGTTTGTACCCAACGACTTTGAACGCTGACACCATAAAAGTCCTTTAGAAAGGTTTTTATTTGCAGTGGTAACATCCAACAAACACAGTCTCGTATGGGAACAGAGGGCAAGGGTGAAGAAACTCAGGCACCTTGAACTGCAGACTATTAGAAAGTCTCTAATGCAAACCCAGAGAGTAGCCACTCGCAGCTGGGCACTTCAAAGCTGAACAAATCTCTAGCCAGAGATTATGGCGATCAGCACTTTAATCCAGAACTTGAAAAGCCTCTGACCTTGAATGAAGTTTCAACCAAAAGTGAACAGGAACCTTTCCTCAGCACCTGGAACGTTCTCTGTCTCTTTGGCAGTACTGGGAAAGCGTGGATTCGTCAGTGTCCTTGACAACCCAGCAACCAGGCACTTCTCAGGATGCCAGCTTGTTGGCCCACCTCTGAAGAGTCCTCCCCCGGTCACTTACACGAGCTGCAGTGCCCCTTTAAGTTGAGAGCGCACCCGGACACCTTAAATCCTCCCTCAGTTACTGCACCTCGGACCAGCTGGTTCCGAGACTCGGGAACAGATGGATCCTTGCCCCAGACCAAGTGGGTCTAATGGGGTTAGTTAAACGGACCATGTTGCTGGGCGGCACACGCTCCCGGGACCACTCGCGGGGCTACCCCGGTCCAGGTTCAGGAACAGGCAGCTATAGCCGAACCCCGAACACGTGACTCCAGCAACTTAAGTACCCTTCCCCAGACTCCTCAGCGGGGCTAGACGCACCCACTGATTGGCTCCAGGTAATGCTGATACTCAAAACGTCCAACCAGGCCTGGTTCTGGGCCAGTCATGTGCACCTAACTGTACACATGACCAGGCAGAGCCCTAACACAGCCCAGCCAAACTGATGCCAAAGTTAAACCTTCACAATTAACCCTCAGAACCCCATTACTGTTCTGAGAAAAAAAAAAATTTGTACATAGCGGACACCTTGCAAAAGTGTCGCCGCTACACCTGTCTGGTGTGTTCCTTGGCCTTCATGATGCTGTTTGTTCACTAAGGTTCTCTGAGGGCTTCACAGAACAACTGTATTTATACTGAGATTAAATTACACACAGGTGGGCTCTATTTACTAATTATGTGACTTCTGAAGGCAATTAGTTTCACTAGATTTTAGTTAGGGGGTATCAAAGTAAAGGGGGCTGAATACAAATGCACGCCACACTTTTCAGATTTTTATTTTTTTTTTAATTTTGAAAAACATTTATTATTTTCCTTCCACTTCTCAATTATGTACCACTTTGTGTTGGTCCATCACATAAAATCTCAATAAAAATCAATTTACGTTTTTGGTTGTAACATGACAAAACGCCTGATTGGCCGCCAAGGAGGAGGGAGAATGGGAGGCCGGGGAAGCCGCCGGTCATGGGGTAAGTGCTACCGACTGGCCGGGGGGTGTTATACTGTTTGCCGCCCCCCCCCCCCCCCCAGAAAGAAAAAAAATCCACCGGCCACTAGACATGTGCACAACAAACAAAATTGTTAATTTTCGTTTCGTTTTTTTCGTTTCTGAAAAAAAAATGATTTTTTTCGTTTCGTTTTTTTCGTTTCCGTTGATTCGTAACGATTAGTACATTCGTAAGGCATCGTTGTTCGTATTCATAACGATTCGTACATTCGTAAGTCGTCGTTGTTTGTATTCGTAACGATTCGTACATTTGTAAGAGTTATTTTTCGTTGATTCGTTTTTTTTTCGTTAGTTTAATTTTCGTTCATTCGTTTATTCAAAATTCGGACGCATTCGTAGTTATTCGTACATTCGTAACATTCGTAACATTCGTAGATTCGTAATCGGAGCATAATTCATAATTTTATGTAATGTGTATGTTATTATTACATTTTAATAATTAATAAAAAAAGTTACGAATCGAAAAAAAAAAGTTACGAATCGAAAAAAAAAAAGTTACGAATCGAAAAAAAAAGTTACGGATCGAAAAAAAATAAAGTTACGAATCGAAAAAAAAAGTTACGAATGTACGAATTTTTTTGTTCAATCCATTCGAAGCACGTTAAACAGCACCATTGTAAGAGACACAGAAAATTACCAATTCAACAAAAAAATAAGTTACGAATGTACAAATTTTTTCGTTCATTTTCGTTGTTCCTTTTTTCGTTTTTCGGATTTTCGTTGCTTTTCGGATTTCGTTCATTTCGAACGATTCGTTAATCGGATTCGTACGATTCGAACGATTCGTTATTCGGATTCGTTCGATTCGAACGATTCGTTCATTCGTACGAAAACGAACGAACGAAAAAAACGAAAAAAAACGAAAAACGAAAAAAAACTAAACGAATTGCACATGTCTACCGGCCACCACTGCTGTATAATATAATTTATATCTAGAGGGTTAAGGTACCACTCTTATAATATATAACATATCCAGAGAACTGTGATATCACTCCTATAAAATACGACTTCTACTCGGAGAATTGAGCTTTCGCCGCTCTAAAAGATTTATTTAAAAAAAATGATATTGTTTGTCTCAGTGTAAATGTCTTCCACGAGGGAATTCACGGAAATGAATGCCGTTTTTTGAGGTCATGCTGGGACCATTGGTTTGTTGAAAGCAGGTGGAATATTGGCTACCCTTACCCGATCCAGGATCCAGTCTAAAGCCCCATACACACGCGCGGATTATCTGAGGACCAGGTCCGTCGGATCATGTCTGTCGTACTTTGTCCGATGTTGGTTTTGCATACACACGGTCGGACAATGTTGTCGGAAAAAACGATCATTCTGAACGTGGTGACGTTTGTTGCCTACGACGGGACTACGTAGAGGCTAGTAGCCAATAGCTTTGGTCTTGTAATGTGATCTGAGCATGCGTGGCACTTTGTCCGTCGGAATTCGCTACACACGATCGGATTTGGTGTGATCGGACTTTGTTGTCAAAAAATCTATCCAGCAGGAGATAGGACTTTGTCCGTCGGACAATCCGATGGAAACTGTCCGATGGTGCATACACACGGTCGGAATTTCCGACAACATTGTCCGATAGGACAGAATCCATCAGAAAATCCGACCGTGTGTATGGGGCTTAAGCCCCGGTAGTCCCATAGGTGCGCTTGCTCTTATAAGCAGTGAAGCTGTGTACCGGGGTTGGTTGTGTTTCTCTTCTGGAAAGCTCCCGGCCTTTTATCTAATGGAATCCTCTGGGCAGCACTAAGCTTTGCTCCTCTATCACACGAAATTCATAACGCTTAAGAAGCGATACATCTGACCTCTGACTCCGCCAGGCGCGCGCTCCTTGTCTCTTTGTAATCTGCACCCAGGGTGTCCACAGGTGACCTGACCGCAGCCCAAAATATGTAGATTGCCGCCGAAGTTAAGTAGTTTAGCGCAGTGACCTGCTCTGTTCCATTAAAAATAATTTATACCCGGGGGACCCAGCAGACTTGTACTTCATTAAACTTTCATTCCCGCTATAGTCTGCTGGAAGAAGACAGCCAGTTATGAACAAAAGCCGGTTTTGTTCTGAAGACGGCCACATGTTTTTTATCTGCCTGAATGCGAGAAACTGGGAAAGAAGGTGAAGCGGCACTTTGCATATTTTTTTCCCTGCCACAGTTCCTTGATGTGGGCAAAAAAATTATTTTTAAAGGATACAAGAGAGCGAGTTAACGAAAAAAAGCGCGTCCGTAGACTTGTCGGGTGCCAGCAGTTCAATGACTGCGGGGAAAATGCTCAGCGGCCAAGAAAGAGCGTGAATAGTCAGAGAGTTGTACAGTTGTTAATAAACCGTCAGACAAATCATAAGAAAATTACACCAATCAGCCATAACTTTTTGACTACCCACCTAATGTTGAGCAGGTCCCACTCTTGCTGCCAAAACAGCCCTGACCCACCAAGGCCTGGACTCCACTAGACCAAAGAAGGTCTGCTGTGGTATCTGGCTCCAAGCCTTCAGTAGAACATCCTTTAGGTCCTGTAAGTTGTGAGGTGGGGCCTCCATGAATCGCACTTGTTTTTCCAGCACATCCCACAGATGCCCGATTTGGTTTGCAAACTGGAGAATTTGGACGCCAAGTCAACATCTTAACCACTTGACATCCGCGCTATGGCCGAATGACGGCCACAGCGCGGATCTCAATTCCCGGAAGGCCGTCACATGACGTCCTCCCCTGTGCACGCTCCCTGCGTGCGCCCTATAGGACGCGCGCGGAGCGCACTGTGATCACCGAGTCACTGAGACTCGGGTGATCAGCGATCCGAGTAAGGCCCCTTAACATGTGATCAGCTGTCAGCCAATGACAGCTGATCACATGATCAAAACAAAAGCTCGGTGATCATTTTTTTTTTTTTCTCCTCACGCTGACAGCAGAGAAGAAAAAAAAAAAGCTGATCACCGTCTCATCTTAGGGACATCGGTCCCGAAAAGTCAGAGGCAATTATGCCTCGTGTATGCCACCTGCCAATGCCCACAAGTGCCACCTGTCAATGCCCATAAGTGCCACCTGTCAATGCCCACAAGTGCCACCTATCAATGCCCACCAGTGCTGCCAATCAGTGCCACCTAAATGTGCTGCCTATCAGTGTAACTCATCAGTGCCCATCACTGCCACCCATCAGTGCCCATCACTGCCACCCATCGGTGCCCGTCACTGCCGCCTCATCAGCGTACATCAATGACAGACAGAAATTACCCATTTTACATTTTTATAACAAAATTTAAAAAAAAAAAACATTTTTTTTTTTTAATTCTGTCTTTTTAAAAAATTTTAACAAAAAATAAAAAATTGCAGAGGTGATCAAATACCACCAAAAGAAAGCTCTATTTGGGGGAAAAAAATTTGGGTACAGTGTTGGATGACCGCGCAATTGTCATTCAAAGTGCGACAGCGCTGAAAGCTGAAAATTGGTCTGGATAGGAGGGGGGTTTAAGTGCCCAGTAAGGAAGTGGTTAAACTCCTTGTGTTCCTCAAACTACTCTTGAACCATTTTTGCAGGTTGTCAGGGCACATTATCCTGCCATAAGAGGCCATTGCCATCAGGGAATATTGTTTCCATGAAGGGATGTACTTGGTCAGCAACAATGTTTAGGTAAGTGCATATAGAAAAATATTCCCACTTTCTAGGTAAATGTAATATTTAAAATAACAACATATTCTTTATTTCAAATGTGGTAAAAACATTTTTTACAAATTGCAATTCCAAGATGTGGCACAATAATAATGCGTACAATACAAAGAATGCAGTACAAATTAGCAGAGACTCTGAGAAATCCAACGCGTTTCAGAGACAATAGCTCCTTCCTCAGAGGTTAACTCTGCAGACATTACAGTATGATCTATAGTAGAATCAAAAACATTCTTTAAATTAGAACATACATGGTACAATCCATACTGTACATACTGTTATTGCAGGTGTAGAATACATAATACTCACGCATCAAAGAAACAGAAAATAATTATTTTCTCTGAAACGCATCAGGTACTCATACAGTCTCTGCTAATATGAACTGTATTTTTTGTATTGTACGCATTATTGTAACAATATTATTGTGACTCTGCATTTGATGGGGTGTGTGTCCCTTCCCTCCAATTAACTGTCAGAGCTCTCCTCACTGAGCTCAGCAGAGTGTAACTTCAGCTCTTCGCCCCCTTTTTTCTTATCTCTCGGACAAGCTTATAAATTCAGCACTTTGAATGTAGAGAAGAGAAGACTGCAAATAAACAGGTACAACTTATGTAGGATTATTAGTTTCACTTCACTGGGTTTATGGAAAGAGTTTACAGACACTTTAAGTGCAGACCAGTCAGGAGAGTCGTTCCTGATTGGCCATGGCATCTGTGCTATGGGTGAAACACAAAATGCCAGGGGCTCTGGGCTGGAGAGAGGAGCCAATGCTGGAATCCTGAAGAGGTGAGTATAACAAAAAGGTTGGCACGTTTTCCATGAAGGGAGAGGACTCCCAGCATCTCTGCTTTTTCCTTTTAAAATAAATGTAAAGGTTATTGATTTTTTAGTTTTGAATAGAGTAGAAAAAGGTTAGACCTTTTATCAAGTTTTCATGGTGGGGACACAATTCACCCCTCTATTTGTCCTGCTGACTGTTGCCATCAAAACAGGAATTGCAAATTACTATCATTTAATCCCTTGCAGGCCGGTCCCTGTCAAAGCATATCACTATTATCCCCACATGTGTAAGTATTAAGACCTTTCATTTCCTGCAGCATGCTAAACACGCCAATACTATTCTCTACATATTGCTGTATCTCCTGCATAAGGTTGGATATAGACATGTACATGTCTCCTCAGGGAATCATCTGTTTGTCCTTAAGGGACTGATTCCGGTAACCCCATCCTCTGCAACTCCTGCCTGTCCCACATAGAAGTTTTTTTTTTTTTGGGGGATTAAAAATCAGTTTCCAGAAGTGATCTTATTGTGTGCCAAGCAACTGCGGTTTAATCAAGTCGCTAGTCTAGGACTGTTAGGACAACAACTTGAACAAGCCCTTCTATGTACAGTACACTTAGCAATTCCTTAACCACTTCAGCACCGGGCGATTTTACCCCCTTCCTTACCAGAGCACTTTTTGCGATTCGGCACTGCATCGCTTTAACTAACAATTGCGCGGTCGTGCGACATTACACCCAAACAAAATTGGCGTCCTTTTTTTCCCACAAATAGAGCTTTCTTTTGGTGGTATTTGATCACCTCTGCGGTTTTTATTTTTTGCGCTATAAACAAAAGAAGAGCGACAATTTTGAAAAAAAACACAATATTTTTTACTTTTTGCTATAATAAATATCCCATTTAAAAAAAAAAAAAAATTTTTTTTACTCAGTTTAGGCCGATACGTATTCTTCTACATATTTTTGGTAAAAAAATCGCAATAAGCGTATATAGATCGGTTTGCGCAAAAGTTATAGCGTCTACAAAATAGGGGATAGATTTATTGCATTTTTTTTTTACTAGTAATGGCGGCGATCTGCGATTTTTGTTCATGACTGCGACATTGCGGGGGACACTTCAGACACTTTTGACACATTTTTGGGACCATTCACATTTACACAGCGATCGTTGCTATAATATTGCAGTGATTACTGTGTAAATGTGACTGGTAGGGAAGGGGTCAACACTAGGGGGCGCTGCAGGGGTTAATATGTTCCCTAAGGTAGTGATTCTAACTGTGGGGGGAGGGGACTCACAAGGGGAGGAGACCGATCGGTGTTCCTCCATACTGGGAACACATGATCGGTCTCCTCCCCACTGACAGGACGTGGAGCTGTGTGTTTACACACACAGCTTCACGGTCCCGCACGGTCCCGCTGTTTTCACGGGCAATCGCGGGTGCCGGGCACGCTGCCCTAGGCGGCCGGGAATGGTAGGACGTCATATGACGCCCACCCAGAATGGGAGATCCACCTTGTGGGCGTCATATGACTATGGGCGGGTAATGAAGGGGTTAAGGGCCAGTTCACACCAGATGCAGTTCCGTGCAGTTCCGTTTTTTCTGCACCAATACAGTCAGTTCTGGTCAGTTTCCGGTCAGTTTCTGCACCAGAAACTGACTGGAAACTGACTGCATGGTGTGAACTAGAGCCATTGGAATCCATGGAAAACACTGTACTTGCATTTTGAGTGCAGAAAAAAAGCACACGGAACTGAACGGAACTGCGTCTGGTGTGAACTAGCACTTAGGCGGTCTACCCTGGTCCCGCATATTACCAAGCTTTGTTTTTAAGTGAGGGAGGTGGAAGTGTTGAAAAGATCGACCTTGGGTGCCAGACATGCAAGCTACACTACTGCTCTTTAGACATGTGCACACTGAAATATTTTTTTTTCGGAAATTTAGTTTTCGTCCGAAAAAAATTGATTTATTTAGTTACTCCCGAAATTCATTTTCATTTATTTCTTGTTTCGTTAAAAATTGCATTCGTCCGGAAATCCAAATAAATTAAGGTCGAATCTGTCATTGAAGGCTTATGGTGTCTGTCGAATGTTCAAAGAAGATTCGACGGAGCAGCTAAACTGTACGACGCCGTATAGTTTAGCTGCTCCGTCGAATCTTCTTAGAACTTTCGACAGACATCATAAGCCAAAGAACCGACGTTTGTATGTTTTTTTTTCCGCTGCTTTGTCGAATCTTTGTCGTTCATGTTGAATGTATATGGTTCAAACAGAAAATGGACTGGTGATAGTGATCACTGATCAGACAGGTAACAAGATAGGGTATATAGAATCTATATAGAAACTCAATCTATAATATAGAATCTATAATAATAAATCCCCCCCCCCCCACAACATGGGCAGCCTCTGAGGGTATCGCAACACTAGCAACACTAGTATCACTATCAAGTTCACAACACTAACACAATAGTAGCAGATTATTATGAAAAAGTTAAGTTGAACTGTAGCTTGCTTCACTTTTGTTCTGCTGCTGTGCTTATGCTTAATTGATAATGGACCAGCTAAGATTGACTGTCTTCTGAAATGATTCAGTGCGTGTCTCTCTCTGCTAGCAATCGTAAGTGAAAGTAAGTTGGCTGTACGTGTGTACTTAGTTCTAGCTATTTTACTGCTCTTCCTCTTTGGTTACAATCAGCCCATAACATTCATCATCATCATTATTTTTATTTTACTTCCCCCACCCAATTCCAACAGCGATCTTTCTCGAATCTTTTCTCTCTATGTCGAATCTTTTCTCTCTATGTCGAATCTTTCCTCTCTATGTCGAATCTTTCCTCTCTATGTCGAATCTTTTCTCTCTATGTCGAATCTTTTCTCTCTATATCGAATCTTTCCTCTCTATGTCGAATCTTTTCTCTCTATGTCAAATCTTTCCTCTCTATGTCGAAACTTTCCTCTCTATGTCGAATAATCTTGGACTAATAGAGTTAAGGTTAGGCACATTCGACCACAGGTTCGATAGACACAGATTGTTATTGCCAGCGTCATGTTGAATCTCCTATCTATATCGAACTGTTGTCACAACGAAAACGAAAATAAAGCATTTGTTTATGTCGGATCTTTAGTTTTTCGGATTCTGCACTTTTGTTATCGTTTGTTAAAACGATAACAAAAATAGCTGAAATTCGGACGAAAATGCATTTGGACAAAAACGAATGCACATGTCTACTGCTCTTTACCATAATTCCTGATGAAGGGACCAATGGGCTCACGAAACACATTGGCAACCTCTTTGAATTTTGAGTGTTATAAAAATAAATGATCTCCTGGAGTTATAAAATACCTGTGGTGCTTTCATCTTTTTACTATATCTCTTACTGGCATTCCATGGACCAATTTGGCCCTACCAACTTTTAGTGTAGGCTTTCTCAACCTCTTTACCCCAGAGGCACCCCAAAATATTTTTCAGGTCTCAGGAAATCCTTACTTATACCAGTTTAATGGGGGATCAATAGGAAAAATGTCCCTACACTGGTGTTGATCAGTAGGAAGAACACAACCCCTACAGTGATGGTCTGAATGTCACCTTTAGACAACTAAAAAGATTATTGGTGAAACACTTCTGGCTTTGCCAAGTAGCTTTGGCCATGTATCTATGGAGGCACCATCAAATAGGGGGACAAGCAACCATAGCTCAAGGAACCCCCAGCAACCCCTGGAGGAGCCCTAGGGTTCCATGGAACCCTGGTTAGGAATGGATGAGATAGAAAGCAGTCTCTTCTCCAGAATTGTAGACTATTCTTCAAATTCGGGTCCAGTGATCCAACACTTCTGCATCTGTTCAAGCTTGCTTTAGGGACATGTTAAACATTGTGCTGCACAGTTGAACTAGTAGTAAGGACACGCATAGTTGATATTTGTGTTGGAAAGGTGAGCTTTCTGTTGGACGGTTGAATTTGTGGCAAGCACATGCACAGTTGAACTTTGTAGTAAGGACACGCATAGTTGATATTTGTGTTGGAAAGGTGAACTTTCTGTTGGAAGGTTGAATTTGTGGCAAGCACATGCACAATTGAACTTTGTGGTGGACAGTTGAACTCTCTGTTGGACAGTTGAATTTTGTTGTAAGAACATACAGAGTTGAACTTTGGGGCAAGGACATGAACAGTTGATATTTGTATTGGACAGTTGACAGACTTGAATTTTGGGGCAAGGACATGCACAGTTGATCTTTGTTTTGGACCGTTGAGCTTTCTGTTGGATGCTTGAATTTTGTGGTAAGAACATGCGGAGTTGGACTTTGGGACAAGGTCGTGCATGGAGAACTTTGAGGCAAGGACATGCACAGTTAATCTTTGTGTTGGACAGTTGAACTTTCTGTTGAAAGGTTGAACTTTGTGGTAAGAGCATACTGAGTTGAACTTTGTGACAAGGACATGCGCAATTGATATTTGTGTTGGACAGCTGAACTTTCTGTTGGACAGTTGTGCTTTGTGGTAAGAACATACAGAGTTGAACTTTGGGGCAAGGACATGCACATTGGACAGTTGAACTTTTTCTTGGCTGGTTGAACTCTGTGCTAAGAACATATGGAGTTGAACTTTGGGGCAAGGACATGCACAATTGATATTTGTGTTGGACAGTTGAACTTTTTCTTGGCTGGTTGAACTCTGTGCTAAGAACATACATAGTTGAACTTTGGGGCAAGGACATGCACATTGGACAGTTGAACTTTTTCTTGGCTGGTTGAACGCTGTGCTAAGAACATACATAGTTGAACTTTGGGGCAAGGACATGCACAATTGATATTTGTGTTGGACAGTTGAACTTTCTGTTGGACAGTTGAACTTTCTGTTGGGCAGTTGAACTTTGTTATAAGAACATACAGAGTTGAACTTTGGGGCAAGGTCATGCACAGTTGGACTTTGTGTTGAACGGTTGGAGTGGTTGGAGGTTTGGTGTTCTGGGACCTCTATCTAATCAATAAAAAATTCTAACAGAACTGTGCAATATGTACGTTGCTGCTCATATCATTCTGTGTTTTTCATATTTTATGAATGCCACCCTACCTGTCAGTTCGATATGTAGCAGGCGTTCCCTATTATGCTTGGTCCCCGAATCAAACTAGGTCATCAAACCAATGATGTCAGTTTTGTCATTCTCCGATATCTCTTTCCATTCCCTTCTGGTCACCACTGACTATGCTACTCTTTACTAATGCCTTGTACCTCCTCTGCTACTCCTGATTTGCTACACAGTGTCCCTTAATCATCTTTTAAGCTCTATCTTTCTTTGACCCCCCCCCCCCCACTTCTTCCTTCCTAGGCTGGCATTTGCCCATCCTATCTCCTCTGCTGCTCAGTTTGTTCAGTATTGTCTCTCTGTCACCCCACAGTAAGTAAATAAAGGGGGCATTCTGATTTCAGTACCACAGCTTTTCTTCCAAATGAGCACTGCAGGAAAATTACAGAACTGCCTTGTCGCCATCGTTCTCTTTTTATATATATGTCTTTGGAGCTTGCTAGGGTTTACATCTCTCGATTCTAATAAAAACAAAGGCTTCGGCTTCATATTGAAAGATCTAGGACACTGGGGAAATTTCGGGAAGAAGTTGGTCTAGTTTCTCTGTGTTTTGGAACTTTTACATTATTAACTTTCGGCGCTGACAAACCCACAGCGACAGCAACGAGCGGACGCGGCTGCCACAGACGGTAAAAAGAGACGTACGGAATAAAAGTTAGTTGTGTACAGGTGCCGGTTTTATGGGCCCGCGCCGTCGCCTTGAAACTGGTTGTGTGCCGGATGCTTTACAACCCAATTAGTAATTCATGAAATTCGCAGGATGTATTTCTGTGCCATAAAAACTGTATCTGATGACACATGCGCTCGGGCCATGGAAGAGCGAGCCTCCGCCGACCGGCGCTGTATAATTTGATTTGACTTCATTCTTTATACTAGAAGAAAAATCAAGTTTTTTTTACTCCTCCATCTTGCATGACAGTTCAACACTCAACCCCATGTCTATGCTTATAGTATAACATTGCTTTAAGTAGAGCGGATATTTAAAAATTAAGGGATGTATGTGAACACCATGCAGGAGTCAATACTCAATACAGTTCACCCTGATATCATTTGTGCTTTTAGTCCACTCCTCTACAGCTGACACAACATACATAGTGCACCATAAGCAGACCAGTGTGCCATAGGAGAATCAGTGCGCCATAGGAAAATAAGTGTGCCATAGGTGACCAATGCATCATAGGGGAGTCAGTGCACCATCGAAAAAGACCAGTACACCATATGGGGCTCATTGTATATAAGGAAACCAGTGCACCATAGGGGGTTTAGTTCACCACAGGAGGATCAGTGAGCCATTTGGGATTAGTGTTCTATAGGAGGATCATTGGACCATAGGGGGATCAGTGCACTGTAGGAGGATCATTGTGCTATAGGGGGATCAGTGCACCATTGGAGGATTATTGCACCATAGGAAAATCAGTGCCCCATAAAAGAATCATTGTGTCATAGGACAATAAATGTGCCATAGGTGCTCAGTGCACCAAAGGGGAGTCAGTGCAGTCAGTCAAATGACCAATATGCCATAGGGGGGAAATTGTAGGGGATCAGTGCTCCATACCATAGGGGGATCAGTGCGCTATAGAAGGATCACGCTATGGTTACCAAACTTTGGCTATGTTTTGACTACGTTTGTTCTATTTACTTTTATTATTAAACAAGTGTCATTTAACTGTACTTCTGTCTCAGTCTGATTCATGGTTTCTGACAATTAGTGCACTATAGGGGGATCATTGCACCACAGGGGATCAGTGCATCATAGGAAATTGAATGCACTATAGGGGGATCATTGCACCATAGGAGATCAGCGCACCCTAGGAGGATCAGTGTTCCACAGGAGAATCAGTGGACCATCAGGGATCAATGCATCATACTGGGGTCAGTGTGCCATAGGGGGATCAGTGCACAACAGGAGGTTCAGTGAGCCATAGGGGGATCAGTGTGCCATAGGAAGATCAGTGCACCATGGCACAATGGCAGGATCAGTGTGCAATAGGATGATAAGTACACCATCAGAGGATTAGTGCGCTATGGATCATTGCACCATAGTGGGGTCAGTACACCATAGAAGGATCAGTATGCCACAGGGGATCAGTGCTTTATAAGGAGGTCAGTATGACACAGGGGACCAATGCATCATAGGGGGATCAATGTGCCATTGGAAGATCAGTACACCATAGGAGGATTATTGTGCCATAGGGGGAAAAGTGCACCAGAGGAGATCTGTGCACCAGGGACAGTCAGGCTGACATCTCACTCTGGATAGTAGATGAGGACCCTGGGCGATGCTTGAACAAAGATGGCACCATCCTTCTGTAGAAAAAAGCAAATTAAGGCATTGTCAGGGGGAGAACTGTGATCTCTGGGAGATCAATAAATGCCTTGAAGTGTTATGCCGCGTACACACGACCGGACTTTCCGGCAAACTAGGTCCGACGGTCTTCCTGATGGACTTTCGGCGGAGTTCCAACGGACCTTCCGAACGAATGGACTTGGCCACATATGAACGGACTAAGTCCGGTCGAAAGTCCGTTCTTTTTTGACGTGGTGATGTAAACGGGACTAAAGAATAGCCAGCAGCCAATAGCTGCCCTTGCGTCGTATTTTGGTCCATCAGACCATCCTCACACAGAAAAACAGTTTTCCCGATTTGAGTCCGTCGGAATTTAGTCCGTCGGATAGATTTGAAACATGTTCTATTTCTAGGTCCGCCAAATTTTTTCCCCGAAATACTAACGGATTAGCCCACACACGATCAGATTGTCCGATGGACTAATTCCGTCGGACCTAGTTTGCCGTAAAGTCCAGTCGTGTGTAAGCGGCATTACACACTACTCAGAATGCTGTACTTACATGAAGAAATATATCGGATGACAGGTTCACTTTAAGCTCTATTATTAAAAACAGTTTGAAAATTTGGAGCTGCTAAAGTGGGAAAATATTTTGACGATGAAACAATGTTCCGTCTTTCCCAGCTGAAGCACCTGCTAAAATTTGCAGAGCTCAGAATTTGCAATAGTCAGAGGAGAGTGAAACGCGTTATCTGGGCCTGTCTGATGGATGGTAGGTTTTTGATGAATACGGTTGGTTAGTATATGCAAATGAGGAATCAAAAGAATGAAGATTCTGCAGGAAGGAAAGAAAAACCTTTTCTTCTTCTGTGGTTAGAAACTAAACTAGGAATGATTTTGACGGCATTAGCTCAGTCAGCAGAGGTTTTGTTTCATAAGTTTCTCTGCCGAGAAGAGAGACGATGAGGAGTCTCAAGGGTGAATTATGATTGGGTGAGCTGTGGAAGTCTTCACCGCAAGGCTGGTATAGAAGTACAGCAGAAAAGGTTAAATCTGAGCTCCAACCTTCCCTTCAGTCTTGCACAGTTGTACAGGCTTCTTTCTTGGAATGAAATGGCTTCTTTGTCCGAGACATGGCCTTGTTGTGCACACGGCCCTGGTCAGTTTTGACCCTTTGACTGTGTCTCCCACTGATTTGATTTATGTGTAGAGCCCTGAGTAGGTTTAGTCTTAGGGAAATGTTCTGCTCTTATGTTGACCTGATATCTGCAGCAAGTTATTTAATGAATGGCTAGAAAACTGACCCCTTCCTGGTCCTTTCTGGGGTCAGGCAAAGCTGCCCGCTTTCAACTCTCCTTCTTGTTTGTTGTATAGAGCTCTTCGCTGAATGCATCAGACTAAATCCAGATATCAGAGGTATCACCGCACTGGTCCAGACAGAAGGAAGTCAAGTGCTCACTCTACCTGGACGAGGTGATGGTGTTCTGAGCTAACCAGCTATCCATCATCTCACCATCCAGACCTGCAAGGACTTTGGCCAAGCTTCAGGGGCAAAAGCCAACTATGGGAAGTCAGAGGTCATGCTCTTCGGAAAGTGGTTCCTGCCTTCCACTGCATCTGTCCCCTTCAATATCAGAGCAGATTTCATCAAAAGCCTGGCCTGGAACTGAGGGTGATGCCCTGAAGTCATGGGAGAAATGACTGTCAAAAATAAATGAGAAGCTTGGACTTTGGAGCCTCAGAGAGCTCTCCATCAAAGGAAAGACGCTCATAGTAAACAGCATCTTCCCTGTGTTGCAGTACCTCGTCCAGGCCTGGCCCTGCCACCATGGATCAACACTTGCAGGGCCATCACCAGGGCTCTGTTTTACTTCATCTGGGGCTCCAAGATGGACAGAGTAAAAGTCATGTTCAATGAGCCCCTAAAAGGGCAGTAGCGGTGTGCCCGACATTGCTACCTACAGTAGCTGAGGGTATTCTTTGCTTTGACTAATCGAACAGTGGACTCTCCTCTCTCATGGAAACTCCATGTCCCATTTTTTTCCTCTTGCCTCTTTAGTGGTTCCTTAAATGGGAAAAATGAGACAGCCCCATCCCCTATAATTGTGACACTCCCTGGAATTACTTGGACACCTTTAAGTTTATTAGGGAGCAGGGCCTACACAAAGTCAAGCACGACTTGTGGAAACCAAAGACTGTCCATAAGTTTGTAGGTGGAGTGCAGCATGCACTGCTGGGGTTTTTTGCCTTCCTCTGGCTCAACTGTGGGTATAGAATGGGGTATATGGGATTGTGTGATATTATTTTTTTAATTTTTTTAATTTTTTGGTTGAACTGGATGGACTTGTGTCTTTTTTTCAACCTAACTAACTATGTAACTATGTAACTATGGTGCGGCGACAAAAATTCACATAGGTGCAATGGAAAACTTGTATTGAAATAGCACAGCAACAGTTCAACAAACCCAGTGGGAAGGCTGAACAACAGTGTGCACTCAAGGTTTCCAGTAATGCGAAGAGAGTGGGTATTAGCCGTGACAGTGTCTGTGAAGAGATCCGAGTGCGGCCATCTGTCTCATGCCCAAAGGGAGAAATGCAAGAAGTAGCAACCCTACGCTTTCCCTCCTCAACAGGAATTTTTCCCTTAACACTAGCACTGTGCCTAACAGGCTGAGTACATGTCCCTACTCTACCAACTTGCAAAAATGCATGCCAAATCTGGGAGCCCGGGCCTTAAATTGGCTCTGCCTGGCCCAAGATGGCTGACAGATTCACATATCCAATAGGATAGCTTCCCCAGTGACCCAGGAAACCATAGAGGAATCGTGTTCATCTTTACTTCCTCTCCAATAACAGTGCCACTTTGGAAGAGCTCCACCTGCAGTGGAGAAAGTAGACTGACCACAATTTGATCAGAGACAAGGACATTTTGGAGTTTGTTCATGGCCTACCTCTAGACACTACTACCAGGTTGTGTGGAGGAATCTTTCTTCAAAGAGACTCACCAACAGGCACACAGATCTGGCATCACCAAAAATCTGAGCAGATATATGCACTGCCCCTTCTGCATCATCCAGGAGGAAACCGCTTTGCATGTTTTCTGGGATTACCCCTATGCTCAGAACCTACTGAGGGTCCTGGAACCAGAACTCAAGGACTGTGTACCCTCTTTGGGGTGCTGAACATACTATTTTTTTACTGCATTTGCACAATGGGATATTGATGGTGTCTAGCGTATAATGCGTTGCTTCAAAGGCGCTTTGTGGTGTGCCAGAAAAATCCTCATCCATCAGAGGGAGATCATGTCCTTTGGGGAATGTCTCATGCCGCGTACACACGACCGGACTTTCCAGCAGAAAAGGTCCGACGGTCTTCCCAATGGACTTTCGGTGGAGTTCTGATGGACTTTCCGAACGAACGGACTTGGCCACACACGAACGGACTAAAGCCCCATACACACGGTCGGATTTTCCGATGGATTCTGTCCTATCGGACAATGTTGTCGGAAATTCCGACCGTGTGTAGGCACCATCGGACAGTTTCCATCGGATTGTCCGACGGACAAAGTTCTATCTCCTGCTGGAAAAATTTTCCGACAACAAAGTCTGATCACACCAATTCCGATCGTGTGTAGCGAATTCCGACGGACAAAGTGCCACGCATGCTCAGATCACATTACAAGACCAAAGCTATTGGCTACTAGCTTCTACGTAGTCCCGTCGTACGCAACAAACGTCACCACGTTCAGAATGATCGGATTTTCCGACAACTTTGTCCGACCGTGTGTATGCAACACCAGTGTCGGACTAAATCCGTCGGACCAAATCCGATGGATTTGGTGGTCGGATTTTCCGACCGTGTGTATGGGGCTTAAGTCCGTTCGAAAGTCCGTTCAAAAGTCTGTTGGTTTTGAACGTGATGACGTAAACGGGACTAAAAAAGGAAGTTCAATAGCCAGTAGCCAATAGCTTCCCTTGCGTCGTATTTGGTCCGTCGGACCAGCATACAGACGAACGGTGTTCCTGATTTGAGTCCGTCGGACAGATTTGAAACATGTTCTATTTCTAGGTCCGTCTCATTTTTATAACGAAAAACGATCGGATTAGCCCACACACGATCGGATTGTCCGACGGCCTAATTCCATCGGACCTAGTCTGACGGAATGTCCGGTCTTGTGTACGCGGCATTAGGCTTATGGACTTTAAGGAGGAAGAGGAAGTTTGAGAAGAATTTGCCTACCCCCACTCTCCCTTATACTCTATGCATTTATTAGGGGGAGCCCCTCATATAGTACCTGTTGCTCAGCTTCTACTGACAATGAGGAGGGGGGTCCACCCAGTGCCTTGATAAGGTCATCTAGAGCCAAGGGTGAACCTGCCAAATTGTGTCCGCAAAAATCCCCCCCCCCCAAAAAATGAGCACTAATCTTAATGCTTACCCCCTAAGCATGAATTCCCCCTCTTCCCAGTACAAATCCCCCCCCCCCCCTGCTGAAATCCCCTTCCCAGCACAAATCTTTGCCTCCCCAACCCCCAGCTCAAATTGTCTCATTCTCTACATGCCCCCAGCTCAAACCCACCCACCCACCCACCCAAACCCCCCCCCCCCTCCTATTACAAATCCTTTACCCCTTAAATTTCCCCTCTGGGCACAAATCCTCTCCCCCTACTCTACATCCCCCCTCCCAGCACAAATTCTTCCCAATGACCCCAACTCTTTCCTTATAACACAAATACCCCCAATCAGCACAAATCTCCCACCCTCCCCAATAAATGTCCCCTCCTAGCACAAACCCCCCAATTCCCCCCCCCCCCCCCAGCACCAGTGATGTAAGTAACTGAGTTAAAATAAACTGAGTTACCTAACGCAGTTACTTTAGAGGGTAACGAGTAATCTAACTGATTACTTTTCCCCTCATGGTAACTCAGTTCCCATTACTTTGGCTTAGTTACCCCAATTACATCTACCGCCACTAGATGGCAGTAGTGTAATTCCGGTGTCCTGCCGAAAAAGTTCCCCCGCCGGATAAGGACCCCCTGTACTGCGCAGGCGCAGGGCTTGCGCAGTACAAAGGATTACGGAGCTTCCGAAAATTGCCGAACCTAAACAGCTCGTAACTTAACTAATTAGTTAAACTTAGTTTGTAACTTAACTAATTACTTTTTTAAAGTAAGATGACCAACACTGCCCAGCACAAATCTTCTTCTCACACCCCCTCCCAACATAAATCCCCTCAAATCACCACTCCTTGCACACATCCCCAAATTTCCCTTCCTAGAATAATTCTTATTCCCTGCCGCCCCCCCAAATCCCCCCTTTCAACACAAATCCCCTCCCCCCAAACTCCTTGTGGTGCCCCCCACCTTACATGATACCACAGTGCCCA
This sequence comes from Lithobates sylvaticus, assembly GCA_028564925.1. Taxonomy (NCBI): domain Eukaryota; kingdom Metazoa; phylum Chordata; class Amphibia; order Anura; family Ranidae; genus Lithobates; species Lithobates sylvaticus. The sequence goes on from CM053038.1 coordinate 65,561,081, forward strand.
GGCAGCCACCCCTCCTGCCCACCCCCTTGTCCCAGCCCTGGGTCCTCCAGGGTTTTGGTTAGGTAGGCTTGCATCCCATGAAGTCAGGGAAGGATCCTTTCCTCTTCAGGAAGGAACCATATGACACCCCTTGTGCAATTTTTGTGCGAGTTTGCATACATGGTGCTTTCACACCGCATTATGAGCAAAACGGAAATGGCTAACTCTGATTTCACTGCAACCAGATATGTAAATGAAAATGGGAGTTTTCTTGTCAACAGATGTACGTCGGCAGAGTGGCACAGGCAGGCAAATGGGTGTACAGGTACGTCCCTTTAAAATTGCCGCCTTTCGGGCGCGCGGGCAGCGTGCCTGCGGGTCCTGGGAACTCAATGTTCTTCGGCAGCCCGCGATTGTGGCGTGGAGAGTTAGAACAGGGAGATGCCTATGTAAACAAGGCATTTGCCCGTTCTGCCTTGTGTCATGACAGAGATCTACTGATCCCTGTGATCGGGAGCAGTTATCGTTGTCAGGTCCTAGGTAGCCCATCCCCTCCAAGGTTAGAATCACTCCCTAGGACACACTTAACCCCTTCATTGCCCCCTTCCCTGCCAATGTCATTTACACAGTAATCAGTGCATTTTTATAGCACTGATCGCTGTATATATGGCAATGGTCCCAAAAATGTGTCAAAAGTGTCTGATGTGTCCGCTATAATATCGCAGTCACAATAAAAATCGCAGATCGCTGCCATTACTAATAAAAAATAATAATAAAAATGCCATAAAACTATTCCCTATTTTTTAGACTCTATAACTTTTGTGCAAACCAATCAATATGCGCTTATTGCGTTTTTTTTACCAAAAATATGTAGAAGAATACATGTCGGCCTAAACTGAGGAAGAAATTTGTTTTTTTTTATGTTTTTGGGGGATATTTATTATAGCAAAAAGTAAAAAATATTGTGTTTTTTTCCAAAATGTACGCTCTTTTTTTGTTTACAGCGCAAAAAATAAAAAATGCACAGGTGATCAAATACCACCAAAAGAAAGCTCTATTTGTGGGAAAAAAAGGACGTCAATTTTGTTTGGGTGCAACATCCCACGACCGCGCAATTGTCCGTTGAAGCGACGCAGTGCTGAATCGCAAAAAAAGTGCGCTGGTCAGGAAGGGGGGTAAATCCTTCCTGAAGTGGTTAAAAATGTCATTAGGGTGTTGCGGGGAGGCAGGGAAGTAGAATACGTAGAAGATGTAAAAACTGATATAAATGGATATTGATTAGATCAGGTTTATGCAGAATTTATACTCATAAAGTCTCACAGAATCTCTGCAGGTCGGTAATTGTTGAGCGTAGTTTGGTGTACATTCAGCCGAGGTAAGTTTGGTATTCGGTTACCCGTTCCCCGGCATGGCACTACGTCTCACCATGTAACCGGCGAGGTTATATTTACCGTTCTCATGAAGCAGCCGAGATCCGCGCACAGAGAACAGATTGAGACATTGGAAGAAGTGTCACAAACCTTTCAAACGAGTAATCCTGTCAGCTATGGATTTCCCATAAACCACCCAAACCGCATAAATTCACACAGGAAAAAAAAAACAAAACATCAATTTATTGTTCTTTTTATTTGCGCGATTTATGGCCTGTTTCCTCTGCCAGTTGGGATACAAATCGCTGTGTTAATTGTCTTATTTTCATTCTCTGAGAAAATCCCGTAAATCTTCCCGAGGTCTGAAGACACGGTCTGACTGATGGCCCCGGTCGCCAACGGCGTCGGGGATACCAAAATCTCTGTGCAGAAAATAGTCACAGACTATAATCTATTTTTTATTTTATTTTTTTCCCTTTCAGGCCCAGTTCTATGATCTTCCTAAATTTATATATACAGTATCAATTGTAAAAAAATGTGTGTATGTATATATATATATATTGTATATATATATATATATATATATATACATATACACTATATTACCAAAAGTATTGGGACACCTGTCTTTACACACACATGAATTTTAATGGCATCCCAGTCTTATGCCGCGTACACGCGGTCGGAATTTCCGATGGAAACAGTCCGGCGGGAGCTTTTCATCGGATTTTCCGTGTGTATGCCCATCAGTTTTTTTCTGTCGGAATTTCCGACGGACTTTGGATTGAGAACCTGTTCTTAATTTTTCCGACGGAAAACCTTTCTATCAGATTTTCCGATCGTGTGTATGCAATTCCCCCAGGTCCTTTTCCATCCTAGATTCCCCCAGAGGTTCTCCCCCCAGTTTATAGATTGCGTTCATTATTTTGCCACTCAAATGCAATATTTTAAATTTTTCTACATTATACATCATTTGCCATGTAGTTGCCCACCCCATTAATTTGTTCAGATCTTTTTGCAAGGTTTCCACATCCCACGGAGAAGTTATTGCCCTGCTTAGCTTAGTATCGTCCGCAAATACAGAGATTGAACTTTTTTTACCACATCCTCCAGGTCGTTTATGAACAAATTTTATATAATTGGTCCCAGCACAGAACCCTGTGGGACCCCACTACCCACCCCTGACCATTCCGAGTACTCCCCATTTATCACCACCCTCTGAACTCACCCATGTAGCCATTTTTCAATCCATGTACTCACCCTATGGTCCATGCCAACGGATCTTATTTTGTACAGTATACGTTTATGGGGAACTGTGCCAAGCGCTTTTGCATAATCCAGATATACCACGTCTACGGGCCTTCCTTTATCTAGATGGCAACTCACCTCTTCATAGAAGGTTAATAGATTGGTTTGGCAAGAACGATTCTTCATGAATCCATGCTGATTACTGCTAATGATACTGTTGTTTTCATTACTAAAATCTTGTAAAGAGCTTGCATACTATTGATGTTAGGCTAACTGGTCTGTAATTCCCAGGGATGTATTTTGGGCCCTTATTAAATATTGGTGCTACATTGGCTTTTCTCCAATCAGCTGGTACCATTCCAGTTAGTAGACTGTCAGTAAAAATTAGGAAAAATGGTCTGGCAATTACTTGACTAAGTACCCTCGGGTGCAAGCCATACGGTCCCGGTGATTTATTAATATTAAGTTTTCCAAGTCTAATTCTAATTCTGTCCTCTGTTAGCCATGGAGGTGCTTCCTGTGATGTGTCACGAGGATAAACACAACAGTTTTGGTTACTGAAGCCCCTCGATTCCCTTGTGAAAACTGAGGAGAAGAATAAATTCAATACCTTCACCATCGCCCCATCCTTTGTAACCAGATTTCCTTCCTCATTCTTTATGGGGCCAGTATGGTCTGTCCTCCCTTTTTTACTATTTACATACTTACAGAATTTCTTGGGATTTTTTTTTGCTCTCCTCCATTATGTGTCTTTCGTGTTCTATCTTTGCCGCCCTAATTAAACATTTCTTGTTGCATTCTTTTTAAAGTTTGAATGCTGATGATGATCCCTCAACCTTGTATTTTTTGAAAGCCTTCTCTTTTGGTTTTATATGCATTTTTACATAGTGTTTAGCCATCCTTTTGTTTGCTCTTTTAAATTTATTACCCAATGGGATGCACTGGATAATGCCCTTATTTAATATGCTCTTAAAGCGAACCCATCTCTCCTCCGTGTTCTTTGTTCCTAAGATTTTATCCCAATTTATATCTTCTAGAAAGGTTCGTAGTTTAGGGAAGTTGGCTCTTTTGAAATTCAGTGTCTTTGTATTTCCCTTATGCTTCCTATTTGTGTGATTTATACTGAAGCCAATTGACCTGTGATCGCTGTTTCCTAAATTGCCCCGTATTTCCACATCCGTGATCAGGTCTGTATTGTTGGTAATCAGTAGATCTAGTAATACTTTAATTCTAGTTGGTGCATCTACCATTTGACACATGAAATTGTCCTGCAAGACATTTAGGAACTGGCGAGCCTTAGACAAATGCGTGGTTCCCTCCACCCAGTCTATGTCTGGATAATTAAAACCCTTCATTATAACACTTCCCATCCTTGCTGCTATTCCAAATTGTGATAGGAGGTCCGCCTCCCCCTCCTCCCTCAGGTTAGGGGGCCTATAGCATACTTCCAGTATTATTTTCCCCTTAGCTTCATTCCTTTGGAGCTCTACCCATTAGGATTCCACCTCCTCCCTAGCTCCCTTAGTGATGTCATCTCTCACATTCACTTGTACATTATTCTTGATATACAGGCATACCCCTCCCCCTTTTTTAGCCTCTCTATCCCGTTTCTCGGTCGCAGGCCACTTCCTCAGGGCTCCAATTTTCTTCATCTGACACAATGCCTAATATCAATCATTTAGAACGACTTCTCCTAAAAGTGAGACATGGACGTTCGTCCACAAAGTATTTAATAACGCCATCAGGGTTATTCACTAAAGCTAAGCTGCAAAATCTGGTGCAAATCTGCATAGAAACCAATCAGCTTCCAGTTTTTTTTGCCAAAGCTTAATTGAACAAGCTGAAGTTAGAAACTGATTGGCTACCAGCTGCACCAGATTCCTCCAGTTTTAGTAAATCTCCCCCCTATCTCCTGTGAGCAGGTGCCAAGGTATCCAAAATTGCTCTTATATCCTCACTTTGTCTATTATACCTGATAATAGGTCTAATGTTTTACTTTTTTACTTATTCTGCTCACCTGAAAATAATAGGAGATCACGTGGGCTGTCCTTTGTCCACTGATAAGCTTTTTTTATAGGAATTACAGCTGTAGCCTCTTAGAAATCTATCTCTGCCTGCTTCTGGAAATCCTGGTCATTGGTGCAGTTTCTGTGAAGTCACAGGTACCTCCCCACTGGTGTTCTCCTTTTGACGTGTCGAGGGTGTAACAGAGTTACCAGTTGTTGGCTTTCTAAATAGACTTGTGGAGATTACTTCTTCACTTAATTTCATGATCAACAGATCCAAAAAAGGCAGAGCCTCTCGATCAAAATTGAAGGTGAATCTCAGGTTCAATCCATTATTATTCATACATTCCAAAAATTCCACTAACATCTCCTGTGGACCTGTCCAAAATATCAAGATGTCGTCAATGTATCTCCACCATAGCGCAACATGCCAGAGATAGCCCAACATCTCATTTGACCAAAAAATGAACCGCTCCCACTCCTCCAGGTACAGGTTAGTATATGATGGGGCATCATTTTTACCTGTGGATCCAATTTTGCCTCCCCATAGCCTAGACGGACTTGGTGATCCCACCTGGTATGTGTTCTTATGTCAATGTGTTTGTTTTTAGGTCTTTATTTTTTCTTTGCCCTCTTTGGTCATTGGTGCACTTGTTCTATGGATTGCTCCCTATGCCCCACAGGATAGTGATATATGGGACCATATGCATTTTTCACATGCATGCACACTCACCAGCCACATTATTAGGTACACCTTGCTAGTACCTGGGTTGAACCCCCTTTTGCCTTCAGAACTGCCTTCATTCTTCATGGCATAGATTCAACAAGGTTTTGGAAACATTCCTCCATATTGACATGTTGGATCACACAATTGCTGAAGATTTGTCGGTTGCACATCCATGATGCCACCTAAAAAAGTGGCCGGTGAGTGTATATTTATATTCATAGATCTAAATGATGAATATTAGGCATTGTGCCAGATGAAGAAACTTGGAGCCCTGAGGAAGCGTCTGCGACTGTGAATACACTTCAATTTTTCTGACTACTGCCTATATGGTTTTATTTGTTTTTTATGTGTTTTAATACCCTAGGGCAGTGGTTCTCAACTCCTGTCCTCAGGACCCACTAACAGGCCAGGTTTGCAAGATAACTGGAATACATCACAGGTGATATAATTTGCTGCTTGGTGATTGCAGCATTCTAGTCTGCATCTCCCCAAGGTAATACTTAAAATCTGGCCCGTTAGTGGGTCCTGAGGACAGGAATTGAGAACCACTGCCATTGGGGTTGCTATCCCCACAATGTGTATATTTTTTAAGGTTTTAAAATAAAATATGTACTTTTATATGGCATATGTAATTTGTCAGAATGTCCTACTGAGGAGTCATCTTTGAACACCCTTATCTCTATTTTTTGTGTCTTGGTTATATTTGTTGTGGTTGAAGACCTCTTAGTATTAAGCTGGCTTAGCTACCTTTGTTAGGTGCACTACTTCCTCCACACACTAGTCAACTAAATACAAGACACATAAAGGACCCGATCTGCTCCATATTCCTCCTGCAACCGTTGAAAGCCTGCTTCTCCTCTTCTCCCTCCTGCCAACATTCAGTGGCTGCAGGAGGAAAATGTTCATTATGTTAATCAAAATAAACAAATTCAAAATGCTGAACCATTTAATTTCATTGTGGACCCCGACCAGTTACCAAATCACTTAGGTGGCCCTGGCTCTTCAAAAGGTTGAGGACCCCTTCTTTAAATAATTAAAAAAATAGACTTGATTGTTTATTTATTTATTTTTCAAACATATTTTGCTGAAGCAGCTCAATGAGTAAAAAGAGAGAGTTTCCACTTCATGGTGAAATAAATTTCACCGAATGGTCTCGTTAATCCTTCTCATGTGAGGAGCTCTGTGAAATCTGTCGGCAGTGGATTAAAGGGACATCAGATAAAGTTTCCTCCACTGTAAGTTTTCGAGAAATTATGAGCAATTCCGAATTCTCAGAGATAAATCCTTTCCAATTTAATGCAACTCCCGACTTGAACGGAGATACTTTCATGGTGGCCGTATGGAGGCGTCTTCACACAGACTTGGAGGTCTGTCGTTTTTTTAAACCTTTCTTTGCAGCAACCAAATGTCGAAGTTTTTCTAATTGGAGGTACTTAAGTTTCATTGAAATGCGGAGGGGAGAACGCACGCCGTCTACATAGAAATCAGCTCGGGCCGATGTCACTGAAAGCCGAGTGCGCCGGCTTTGATACGGTTTTAATTTCTAAACCGTTACTAGAAGAACATCTCCTCGTTCTCCTTGGAGGGGAAAGTACGGCGTATTATCAGCGAGTGTCACAATGCTCTGAGCACAAAACTCTCATGATTAGACCAGACAGCGGAACAAAGGCGCGTGCAGCACGTGCCGACCTGCTTTGAAAGGGACCCTACAGGCTGAGCCGACTATAATACAATCTGAAATACCTCATTGTCAAAAATATTTTCCTGCTACTCCACTTTAGGGAATATTCTTCAGAACTCCGGACCCGCTGAACCTTAGCAGGAGTGGTACCGTTATTAAGGCGTAGAGAGAGAGGAGGAAGAGTTAACCATTTCGCTTTCTGCTTGGGCACCAGCCGTAAAATGGTGTTGGTTGTTCAATTCCGAGAAGGCTTCATAAGAGAAGGTTTCGATAAGATCAGCTTTATGAGAGAACAGTTGGCCCACCTTTTCCCCAATGTCCGACAGAGTTTCAAGACAGAAGCAAAATATTTATCCTTCACCCCAGCATGTTCAGTGCAAAGTAATATAAGTGGGAAACTCTGATTTGTATTAGACTTTTTTGGGGAGTTTTACTTTTTTAATAACGGACTCGTCCAACGTTTGGGTGTCTTTATTTCTAGTTGACAGCTTTTTTGTTTGTTTTGTGAATGAGTAGGTGCACTGATATCTAAGGGGCCCACTTGTTGTTAAAGCCCTGCAGACAGACCCCCACAACCTCAGGGCCAGGGTTGTAGGGAAGAGGACCTCGTCTTCGTCAACATTGGGAACAAGGTGCTTTGCTGGGAAGAGGGGGGGGGGGGGGGTCCTTCCTGGCATGAAACATTCTATGTTGAGGGCATGTGGCTTGGTAAGTTTTAATTCCTGGCCAAATTGCAAATATACACCTGGAACATTCTGCATGCATTCTGAATACTCAGCATTGACAGGCTGGTCACTGAAGATCATCTGTAAATCCATCTAAAGATTGATCACCAAAAACAGACAATAGAAATAATTTTATTCTATGGTCAATTATAAATCGCGCATTAAGGTATTCAGAAACTAGCAGGGCTATAAAAGCTTGCTAGTATGCAAGCGCAGAAGACTATGGTTTCTCCAAAGGTTGTTAGGGGTTCCTTGGTCAATAAGCAATTTCTCTCTTCCAGATAAGCTACCGCTAACATCAATGATCTGTAAGGGGATCATTCTTCCCACTGACCACCAATGTAAGGAACATTCTTCCCACTGACCACCAATGCAAGGCTAAGTTTAGACTTGCATCTAAACTGCCACTCCTCTAAAAAAGGAATCCATGTTTGGTTCACTTTTTAAAGGCATTTGACAGGCATTGAGGAAGCATTGCAAAACCTATAAACACTCCCATTCTTCCCATTGGCCACCAATGTAAGGGGCATTCTTTAAACTGACCACCGATGTAAGGAAAATTCTTCCTATTGACCCCCAATAAAAGGAGTGTTCTTCCCACTGACCACCAATGTGAGGGCCATTATTTCTACTAACCACCAATGTAAAGAGGCATTTTTCCCACTGACCACCAATGTAAGGAACATTATGTCCACTGACCTACAATGTAAGGAGCATTCTTCCCACTGACCACCAATGTAAGGAACATTATTTCCACTGACATACAATGTAAGGAGCATCAATGTAAGGAGCATTATTTCCACTGACCACCAATGTAAGGAGAATTCTTCCCATTGAACCCCAATGAAAGGAGCATTCTTCCCACTGATCACCAATGTAAGGACCATTATTTCCACTGACCACCAATGTAAGGAGCATTCTTCCCACAGATCACTAATGTAAGGAGCATTCTTCCCACTTGCCATCAATGTACAAGGTCACTTCTCTGCTGACCACCAATATGAGGGAGTACTACAATTTGTACTGTCTGCATTTCTTTTCTGGCCACGATTTTTATATGTATGTTTTATTTTGTTGGTATTACTAAAAATAACAAATGCACTAACAGATGCATTCAAGCTACTACCTACCTGTGTAATTCCTTGTCCTTCTCAGGGATATGGCACCCAGCCTAGGAAGCCTATGTAAACCTCCATAGTCAGTCAATGTAGAAAGGGAACGACCGGCACCACGAAAAACGACTAAAACATTATTCTTTATTAATACAGGTAAAAAAACAACCATAAAAAGCCAACGTGTTTTGGCCATCAGGCCTTAATTATGGCTGAGCCTGATGGTCGAAACGCGTTGGATTTTTATGGCTGTTTTTTCCCCTGCATTAATAAGGAATAATGTTTGAGTTCATGGCACCAGCCTTTCCCTTTCTACACTGAGTGTCAAATACACTAAGTACACCGCGTTTCCTATTCTTCTATTTATTCTTCCATCTACAACTCCCTGTCCACGCTCTCTCTCCAGCTCTCTCTCCAGCTCTCTCTCCAGCTTTAGATATAACAATTATTAGCAGGGGTTCCGGGGGCCTAAAAGCGATATCAAGGGTTCCTCAGTGTTAAAAAGGAATGGCGTACGCCAATTTCAATACAGAACAGATCTGTAGGCACAATGGCACTTCAAATTTGAGACTCTTTTGGCATGTTTATAATATGTATACGTCCGCAAACAAAGCCGCGGCGAGTATCGGAATCCTGCGCTCCGTGGGGTGTTTCGGCGTAGACACAAAAGACAGCTTTGAAAAGGAGATGAGTCACAGAGCATAAATCTTAATGAAAGGCGCTCTGATAAACTTTCCCTGAACAAAACTCCAGTAAATGCAAGATAAGCACAACTGAGGATTAGACAAGGTTTCCCTGACAGCTCCGTCTTCAATAGAAGCATATGTCAGGTGTTTACAGAGCGGCGATATCCAGGGCAATACACCGCGGCTTGAGACGCACAGCACAGCGCTCCCTCTTGTGAACTGTGCGGTGGGTATATGATTGTGCGATGATAGCGAACGGACACGTGGCCATCTGATTCATATGTGCCTGGCTGCTGGGGGATGGATGGGATTTGCGTTTTCAGTTTGCTGAGAAAATCAAGACATTTCAGCAAAATTTCTCCATTCAGTATAATGTATTGGAGGCAATGGGGGAGGTTAAATTAAAGCAGAACTGCAGAAAGTCCATGAGTCAGTGAGACCGCGAGTCCGTGAGACCGCGAGTCCGTGAATCTGTGAGCCCGCGAGTCCATGAATCTGTGAGCCCGTGAGTCCGTGAATCTGTGAGTCTGTGAATCTGTGAGTCCCTGAGTCCGTGAGACCGTGAGTCGGTGAGTCGGTGAGTCGGTGAATCCGTGAGTCTGTGAATCCGTGAGTCCGTGAGTCCGTGAATCCATGAGTCCGTGAGTCATGGACTTTAAAAGATAGATGGGATTTGCATTTTCAGTTTGCTGCAATTTCTGCGAAAATCAAGACATTTCAGCAAAATTTCTCCATTCAGTATAATGTATTGGAGGCAATGGGGAAGCAGAACTGCAGAAAGTCCATGAGTCCGTGAGACCGCGAGTCCATGAATCTGTGAGTCCCTGAGTCCGTGAGAACGTGAGTCGGTGAATCCGTGAGTCCGTGAATCTGTAAATCGGTGAGCCTGTGAGTCCATGAATCCGTAAGTCCGTGAGTCCGTGAATCCATGAGTCCGTGAGTCGGTGAGTCTGTGAATCCATGAGTCCGTGAGTCGGTGAGTCTGTGAATCCGTGAGTCCGTGAGTCCGTGAATCCGTGAGTCTGTGAATCCGTGAGTCTGTGAATCCGTGAATCCGTGAGTCCGTGAATCCGTGAGTCCGTGAATCCATGAGTCCGTGAGTCATGGACTTTAAAAGATACAAAAAAAAAAACATTGCAGTTATCATTTTCAATTTGTAGCTATCTCTTGCAGTACTTCTTTTCCACCACTAGATGTACTCAGTTTGCTGAGCAGAATCATTAAGCCAGCGGTCCCCAACTAGGGTTGCCACTTGGGGCGACCTGTTTATTAAGGGAGTCTATTAAGGGTGCACGGGCGCCACCCTCCCTCTATCCATGCGCCCTGGCCCCTTGCAGGACGCCGGATGCATGAATTACAATGGTGGGGGTGTATTTTTTTTGAAGCGCCTGATTAGAGCCAGAGGCTCTAATAAGCTTCAAAATAGGGTGGGCTCAGGGCGTAGAGAATGCGAACGGAGCCCACCCAGGTGTGTTACAACAGCAAATTAATATTCACTATTGTAACACTGATCCTCCTCCCGGACAATCAGGAAGCGGGTTTTGAGACCCATCACCCGATTGTCTGAAAGGACAGGCAATCCTATTGGACGCCTAGGAGGAGTGAGCTGCAATGCTGGAAGCTGCCGTGATGGAGGAGAGGACATGGAGCCGCTGCCTGCCACCTGCTACCCTCCTAGATGGGGTAAGTGCCGGACCGACCGGCAGACAGCGGGGGGGGGGGGGGGGGGGTGGTTGTTTGCCACCCCCCCAAAAAAAAGTCACCACTGGTTGCCACCTGTACGGATTTGACCCAGACAGTCCGGGTTTTGCAAATTGTGCCCGGGTTTCTGTCCACTTGAAATCGCAGACACAACGTACCTCCAGTCCGGTCAGGTAAATCTGTGAATCTGTGCCTGTGCAGTGATGGAACTCAGTGGGGTATCTTTAGGAATTCCTGTCGGCAGTGCCTTGCTCTTACAGTTCTGTGTGCTCTCTGCTCTGCCTTCTCCCCCTTCAGGGCCTGACAACCACCCGAATGATCTGCTCTATGTGCAGAGGCGGCCCGTCCATTAGGCCGCCCCCTCTCTCCAAGCCACCCCCTATATGCAATAGATAGATTCATGCATAGCATGAATCTATCCATGGCCGCCGTGGCCACCCCCTTTTCATGCGTCAGGCCTCTTTCAGGGCACCGGGCACATGAATTACAGTGGCCAGGAATTTTTTGAAGCACCTGATTGGAGCCAGAGGCTCTAATAGGCTTGAAAATAGGGTGGACTCGGGTCGCAGAGAATGCGACCAGAGCCCACCCAAGTGTGTTACAACGCCAAATGAATATTCGCCGTTGAAACACTGATTCTCAATCCAGCCAATCAAAAACGTGTGTATAAACCGTTTTCCGATTGGCCGCAAAGAGAAGACTCCCAATTGGCAGCCGAGGAGGAGGGAGGAATGGAAGCCGCCGTCACTGTGATGACCCGTGGAGAGCAGGAGAATGGGAGGCCCCCGCCGAGCAGGGGAAGCAGCCGGTGACGGGGTAAATTTCCACCGGCCACCACTGTTTGTGGCATTAGTTGCTAGGACCGCCGGTGTCCTAATATACCCATACTCATTTACATGGTGGTGGGGGGTATCTGGGGGCCTCTTTGGTCCACCTCTTGACTTTTTCGTCCCTTTTTTTGACACATGCAATACACCTGTACTATTGTGTGTGTATGTGGATGTATTTTTATACACACATAACACTCATTAGAACATACACATATCATTATATATATATATATATATATATATATATATATATATATATATATATATATATATAATTTTTTATTTTTTTACTCTTTTTCTTTTTCTCAAACACTTATGTTTTTCACTTTTCAAATTTTTAACCTTTTTACTCTTTTTTCACACGTTTTTCACATCTTTTTTCCAGAACACCACACTTGCAATCCCCCCACACATATGGAATGTGCTGTGGCAGTCGGGTGTGGTCCCTGGCCATGTGGGTGTTTTCCTGGCTGGGGTGGGGTCCCTGGCCTCAGCGCAAGAACAGACAACCATTTGGGGTCCCATCTTCCTCGCTGCCAGCCAAGTACAGTGTTTTAGCCGACCTGTGAGTATAGATTTCTTTCTCCCCATGAGGTCTTTTCTCCCCTTAAAGGGTCACTAAAGGAAATTTTTATTTTTTTATTTTTTTAAATAACAAACATGCTATACTTACCTCCACTGTGCAGCTTGTTTTGCACCGAACCTGGTCTTCTGGGGTCCCTCTGGCGGCTGTCTCAGCTCCCTCCTGCAAGGACTCCACAACTTCATGCGAGCTTCCTCGCATAGTGTGGAGTGCTTGCAGGCGCGCTCCAGTGATACAGCTGGCGGCCCTAGCTGCTCACTGTATCACTCGGCCCGCCCCCGTCGCGCCACGTCATTGGATGTGATTGACAGCAGCGCGAGCCAATGGCTGCGCTGCTTTTAATCCATCCACTCTAGCCAATCAACAGCCAGGGTGAGCGGCGAAGAGAACGTCTGGGCCGAGCGCGGGACTTTCGAGGGGTCAGGTAAGTAAAACGGGGGTGCTGAGGGGGGGCCGGTATAGTCAGATGTTTTTTCACCTTAATGCACAGAATGCATTAAGGTGGAAAAACTTTTACCTTTACAACCCTTTTAATAGGGGTAGGACATATTAATTAATACTACATATCCATTTGTATTTACAGTTTACTTCTGTACCCAACTCCTGATGAATGGCAGATAGCCATGAAACGCGTCGAGTTTCCATGGGGTGCTCAGTCAAGCCTGGCTCACTACCTATCCACTGGCCCATATATATCTTTTATACATTCAAAATTCATTGAGTAGTATGTAACCACTCATGTGTATGTGCATCTATCTTACAGCAGCTCTTTTGCATATGGGTTACCAATGCTTGCTAATAGGAAATACCTTGTATTATACTTTATTAATATTTACTATCTCGTATGTGCTGCCAAGTTGACATATATGTATCTATTACGTTTATGCCATGTGTATATGCAGATATATGAAAATACTTTTTTTATCTGTTTTATGTTATTGTTACAAATAAATAATGTCTACCAACCATTCTACCTCCGCAAGTCAATTGCCTCGTTTAAAGTCCCACATTCCCTTTTCTTTTTACGTGCTCGTACCCAGGATGGAGGTACATATAATGTGCCTCATTTAACTACTTCCCACCCGGCCACTGTACATATACGGCCGGGTGGGAGCCGTCTACTTCTGATCGGACGTTCCGGAACGTCCTTCAGAAGTAGAGGGATCGTGCGCGCGCATGCCCACGCAGCGGCGCGATCCCGATGCAGCCGTGTCACCCGGACACGGCACATCTCGAATCGGCAGGAGGGCTCGGTGATTGGCCCTCCTGATCACATGACGGCCATGTCGAATCACAGCCGTCATGTGATGTAAACAAACAGCCGGTTGCTAGGCAATCGGCTCTCCTCTCCTCACACGGAAGTCGTCGGTGAGGAGAGGAGAGCGGATCGCTGTAGCCGGCTGGTGATCAGTGAGTATTAGCTGTTTTTTTTTTACAGCTTTTTACTCACTGATCACCAGTGTAGTGTCCCCACAGTAAAACACACATGTCCCCACAGTAAAACACACATGTCCCCAAAACACACATGTCCCCCAAAACACACATGTCCCCAAATAATAAAAACACATGTCCCTCACATATGTCCCAGTAAAATAACATGTGCCAATGATTATCTGCACACATATGTCCGTGATCACCTGCACATGATCATTTGCGTACATATGTCCGTGATCACGCAAACCAATTATTATACACTTAACGGAATTTTTTTTACAAAAAACATGTAGCAGAATACATTTTTGGCTAAAATTTATGACAAAATTATATTTTCTTGGATTTCTTTTAAAAAAGAAAGGAGAAAATATATTTTTTTTCAAAATTTCCGCTATGTTTTCGCTTATATCGCAAAAAATAAAAAACGGAGTAGCGAATAAATACCACCAAACTAAAGCTCTATTTGTGCGAACAAAATGATAAAAAATTAATTTGGTTACAGCATTGCATGACCGCGCAATTGTCACTGAAAGTGCGAGAGCGCTGAAAGCTGAAAATTGGTCTGGGCAGGAAGGGTGTTTAAGTGCACAGTAAGCAAGTGGTTAAAGTCCTAAACTTCCCCCCCTCTTGATACCTCTTGACAAGGTGCTTTGGGGTGCAAAGAGCACCCACCCCCCCACGTTGACGGGCATGTGACCTGGTATGGTCCAGGAGGGGGTGCTTGCTCGTCCCCCCCTTTCCACTTCTGCCCGGCTGCATGCTCATATAAGGGTCTGGTATGGATTTTAGGGGGGGGGGGGGGCGCACGCCATATTTTCGGTCTTGGGGCCGTTATTTTTTTAATTTTGCCGTGGGGTTCCCCCTCAAGATTTATGCCAGACTCGAAAGGCCTGGTATTGTCAGATCAAAGTCAAATTCCATTCATTAAAGTCACATGGAAGTCGGAGGGCAAAGTGGGAGCAGAAGTTGCATGACTTTTGTGTCAGATCAGTGTGAACCGGCCCTCATTCTGATTTACTTTTCTTATGCCCCGTACACACAGTCGGATATTCCGATGGAAAAAGTCCGATCGGATTATGTTGTCGGAAAATCCGATCGTGTGTGGGCTCTAGCGGGCTCTAGCAGGATCTCAAATTCTCAAATCCGATCGGACCTTTTCGGACCTTTTCCGATCGTGTGTAGAGAATTCCGACGGACAAAGTGCCACGCATGCTCAGATCAAATTACGAGACCAAAGCTATTGGCTACTAGCCTCTACGTAGTTCCGTCATAAGCAACGAACGTCACCACGTTCGGAATGATTGGATTTTCCGACAACTTTGTCCGACCGTGTGTATGCAACACCAGTGTCTGACAAAATCCGTCGTAAAAAATCAGACGTATTTTGTGGTCGGAATTTCCGACCGTGTGTACGGGGGCTTAGTCCTTCGACATTCAGTTGTATTTGCCGTGGACGTGAAATGTTGAATGTGAAATATAATAATGAAAATATGAAACAGCAACCAGATGAAGTCAGAACCTCCTGCACTTTTAACGTTGGCTCAGTCATGATTGGCGGGCGCTCAGAGGGTGACGCGCGGTGCCGATACTTTCAGATATTTATGTGTCCTCTTGCTGCCGAGTGCTTGATAGTTTTTTTTTTTCACCCTCGTGTTGTTCTTCTATTGTACAAACATTTGTCAAGCAGCGTGAGCGTTGTCTGCCAGACACATATTACATTGTGTTATCTTTCCACTCTCCCAATTACTCATGACACCGCCATCAGCTCCGACACAGCCATCCTTCTCCCGCCGACCCGCGTTCCCACAATCTCACCGCGGCTGGAGAGACATATTTCGGGGCTTGTACTGCGCGGCAGGTGACGGCGGGATTCTGGGGTTAATGAGACGCAGCAGAAAAAAAAAATATGTCCTTGTTATGAGCTTCAAAAAAATCTGATTCTGTGGAGTAGCTACGAAAATCCAGGGAATGAAGCCGAGATGGCATTAACACGGGCACAGGAGGGCAAGGGAAGGCAAAAGAAACATAGAAAGATGGAAGAAACATAGGGGGGCATGAACATCATACGCAATCTATCATATATAATGGAGCTCTTGGGTATGCAGCAGTTTACTAGATAACTAAACATTTGTCTTCTGGGTGGCATGAATGTGGGCACAGGAGGGCACAGGAAGATGGAAGAAACATAAGTGTGTGGGAGGGGGGCATTATTGTTATACAGGACCTATCACATATAATGGAGCTCTTGGGTATGCAGCAGTTTGCTAGATACCTAAACATTTGTCATCTGGGTTGGCTGGACGTGGGCACAGGAGGGCACAGGAAGATGGAAGAAACATAAGTGTGTGGGAGGGGGGCATTAACATTTTACAGGACCTAGCACATATAATGGAACTCTTGGATATGCAGCAGTTTACTAGATACCTAAACATTTCTCTTCTAGGTTGCACTGATGTGGGCACAGGAGGGCACATGAAGATGAAAGTGACATAAGGGGGGGGGCGGGGCGTAAGTGTGATCTCCCTGCTCTCTACGGAACTACTCCAGCGAAGCTTCACACCGATGGGCAGAAATCGAGCCAGCAGATCACAGAAACAGGGGGGAACCTAAGGACACCTTAATCCACAAGGTTCCCCAATCCAGTCATACTTCTCCTCGCTCCCAGGATCCGCCATGCGGGAGATGGACAACATGGCGCCGCAGCACCCCACACAGCCATCTCCCCCTCCAGAGGCACTGGAAGCGACGCGGGCGCCTACAGTGGGTCCCACAGACACTATCCCGAGCGGTATGTCAACCTGCAGCAGACCCGCCTTACGCAAGGTCAACCCTGCCAGCTCTGCATGGCCCATCTCCACCACACCAGGGGGAACAACAACCGCCATTTTTCTGGCAGGATGTTGGGACACTTCCCTCAACAGTCCCTCTCCTGTCCCCTCACCCTCTAATGGCCTTGGACTTAACTCACTGTCCCTTTGGGGCACCCCACCGGCCTTCCAACATTGGGGATCCCCCCCACATCCCAATCGGGCTGCTCACAATCCCTGCCGTGCCTGCGGCCTATCTCTCCTGCAACCCAGACCCCATCTTCAGCCCCAGGCTTACCAAAGCCACAGAAACCGTTTTGCACCTGTGCACCCAGCACCACCTGCTTAACCGCGGTCAGCCCAGAGCTCCTTCCTTCCCATGCTCCCCGCCTGTCCCCCATCTGTCTCCAGCATCACCAATGCAGTTGGAGGACCAGAGAGAATGGTTAGAACCATGGACCTCGTCCTCGCATGCTCTAACCCACCATCAGGTTCTGTCCAGAATACCATCCATTCTTACAGTGGATAAACTGGTCTCCTGGCGGGAACAACTGCACTCACTACCCACCAAAGATGACTTTAAGCTGCGAATCTCTGAGGTCAAAGAAGCTTGTCGTAGTGAGATTAAAACTATGCAAGTGTACCTCCATCAGCTGGCTACTCAGGTGGAGGACCTAGATGAGGACCTGCAAGCCACTAAGCTCACTGTCCACCAAGTCCAATACCAACAGACAGACGACTGCTTTATGCTCCGTGACATGCAATGCCACTTGGAAGACTTGGACAATCGCAACCACCGCAACAATATCAGGATCCGGGGCCTCCCGGGGTCTTCTGGCCCAGAGGATCTGCAATCGGTCCTCCAAACAATCTTCAACAACTTACTGGCAGTCCCTGCTTCCACACACATCGAAATGGACAGAGCTTTGAAGCTTAAAGTCCAAGCATCCAAACCTAGAGATGTAATCTGCAGAGTGCACTCATTCGCTTTAAAAGAGGACATCTCCAGCCTTACTTGCTGTTTGAGGTGGATATCCATCTCTCTCCCAAATTTTTTTTTATTGCCCCCCCCCCCCCCCCTAAATTACCCAGTTTAGCCAAAAAATTGGCCACACATATATTAACAGCGGCTAGATATTTAGTGGCCCTTCAATGGAAACAACAAAACCCCCGACACTATCTGATATTGATAGAAAAAGTCCAAATCCAATAAAATTTATTTTGAAAGTGACTTTCCAGCGGAGGTCCGCCGGACTTTCCAGCGGAGGTCCGCCGGACTTTCCAGCGGAGGTCCGCCGGACTTTCCGAGCGTGTGGACTTGCCCACACACACCCGGACAATCCGCCGAAAATCTCTTTTCTCCCCTTCATTCCCCCTTTTACTCTCTTTTTTTTTCTGGAAAAGCAGGCCACGCAATTATAAATTACAGAACATCCTAATGGAATGTCTGACAGAGGAGCTCTCACTGCTATTTCTCCAGAATTGTGTCCTTCTGTTTTATAGAACTGTAACCTAGCTAACTATGCCATTGATACTTTGTATCAATCCAGATATATCAAGGACACCTATGCCCTCTTCAGAGTTGTTTGTTATTACCACCTCTCTCTCTTTCCTCATTCAACTGTGTTTTATACCTTTGTATTGAAAATGCTAAAATCTAATAAAAAGCAGGGAGCAGGGAGGGGGGGGGGGGGGGGGGTATGAATGTAAAAAAATAATAGAGCTCCTGGGCATGAAACAGTTCACTAGATATTGAAAATGGACATTTCTCTTTTGGTTGGCATCGATGTGGGCACAGGAGGGCACGGGAAGGCAAAAGGAACATAGGAAGGTAGAAGAAACATAGGGGTACTGAACATCATCATAAAGCACCCATCACATTCAATATAGATGTTGGGCATGCAGCAGTTCACTAAATACATAAACAAAACATTTCTCTCCTGGATGGCATCGGCATGGGCATAGGAGGGCACGTGTAGATGAGAGGAATATAGGAAGACGGAAGACACATAAGGGTGCAGGGGGGAGTATGAACGTCAAAGGGGGGCCATCACAAATAATAGAGCTCTTGGGTATGCAGCAGTTCACTAGATACTTAAAAAAATATTTATCTTCTTTATGGCATTGATGTGGGCACAGGAGGGCACAGGAAGATGAAAGGAACACAGGAAGGTGAAAAAGCATAAGGGTTAAGGGGAGGGGAGGGGAGGGGGGGTATGACTGTCAAAGGGGGCCATCACAAATATTAGAGATCTTGGGAATGCAGCAGTTCACTAGATACCTAAAATAAACATTTCTCTTCTGGATGGCATCAATGTGGGCAATGTGGGCATAGGAGGACGTGGGACGATTAAAGGAACATGGGGGGATGTGGAGGAGCATGAACATCATAGGGGCCCCTAACATATAATTGATCCCTTCTGCATACAGCAGTTAATTTGATACATAAACTAAACATTTTTGTCCTGAATGGCATTGATGCGGGCGCAGGAGCAGGAGCTCTTGGGTATGCAGCAGTTCGCTAGATAAAAATCTAAAATCAAATAAACATTTCTCTTCTGGATGGCATTGACGTGGGCACAGGATGGCATGGGAAGACAAAAGGAACACAGAAAAACTGCAGGGGACTGAACATCAACATAAGGGACCCACCATATATAATAGAGCTGTTTGGCATGCAGCAGTTCTGTAGATACATAAAACTAACATTTCTCTTCTGGTTAGCATTGACGTGGGCACAGGAGGGCACAGTACGAAGAAAGGAACATGGGGGAGTGTGAAGAAGCATGAACATCATAAGGGAACCCATACATATAACTAATCCCTTCTGCATACAGCAGCTCATAAACAAAACATGTCTGTCCTGAATGGCATCAACCTGGGCACAGGAAGACAAAAGGAACATTAACGATAAGAAACATAATTGCGGGGGGAGTATGAATGTCAAAGGGAAGCCCATCACAAATAATAGAGCTCTTGGGTATGCAGCAGTCCACTAGATACTTCAAATAAACATTTCTCTTCTGGGTGGCATACACATGGGCACAGGAGGGCACTGAAGGATGAGAGGAACACCAAAATATGCAGGGGACTGAACACCATATATATAATAGAGCTATTGGGCATGCAGCAGTTCTGTAGATACATCAAATTGACCTTTTTTTCTTCTGGTTGGCATCAACGTGGGCACAGTAGGGCATGGGATGAAGAAAGAAACATGGGGGGGGGGGTGAAGGTCATAAATATCATAGGGGACCCCTTATTTATAATAGATCCCTCCTGCATACAGCAGTTGATTAGATACATAAAGATTTCTCTCCTGGGTGGCATCAACCTAGGCACAAGAGGGCACATGCCACATGAGGATGAAAGGAACATAGGAAGATGGAAGAAACATAGGGTACATGGGGGAGGGGGGTTATGAATGTCAAAGGGGGGGGCTATCTCATATAGAGCCCTTGGGGCACGCAGCAGTTCAATAGATACTTAAAAGAAACATTCATCTTCTAGATGGCATGGGCGTGGGCACAGGATGGCACGGGCAGACAAAAGGAACATAGGAAGATGGAGGGGGGGGGGCAACCGCAAAGGGGGCAATCACAAATAATAGAGTTCTTGGGCATGTAGCAGTGTACTAAATAAAAGGAATAAACATTTCTCTTCTGGATGACATGAATGTTGGCACGGGAGGGCACAGGAAGATGAAAAGAGCAAAGGAAGACAGAAAAAACATAGGGGTTTGAACATCATCATAGGGGACCCATCATATACAGGTATAATAGAGCTGTTGGACATGCAGCAGCTGACTAGATACCAGAGCTGCACGATTAATCATTAAAAGATTGTGATCTCGATTTAAACCCCCCATGATCTTAATCCAGCATTTCCACAATTCATAAAAAAAAGCAGCTGAAAATGTTTATCAACAACATTGCTCAGCACTGAAAGAGAGATAAAAAGAAACATTGTATCTGTCCGTTCATTTAGAGCTCAAAGGGATGAACTTTGGTCTGTAAATAAAGTCAGTTTAAAGCAAAGTTTTTTTTTTTTTAATTAAATGGTTCCTCTGTTTAACCCCTTATTAACCCGTACTTTACTCTAATCAGCCTTATTAACTCTTTATTCTCCTTCTCCATTCAATTATTATTTTCCTGCTGATTTTTTTTATTTTTTTTATTTATTTCTATTTTATAAACTATTAATAATTAAAACTTTTTTTTTTTGTTTGCTTTGTTCGTTAATATTTTTACACATATTTACACGTTTTACATGGAAAAAAAAAGCGCAAAATTATTATTTTTTTTTAAATAAATGTATTTTATTTATAAAATAACTTTTCAATGCTTTGCACGATTGCTGACAGCTGAAGTGTAAGCAAAAAAGGCAACCTTTTACCGGATTAAAATATTGTTCATTTCCTTCAGATACTTCCTGTGTATCGCCGCCATAAGAATATGATCCACCGGCGTGCGTTCCGTTCGGTGAGCACTAAGTGAAACAGTCTCATTATATGATGTAAAGCCGCCATTCCTATACATAGCTCTAAAATTGTGAAAAACAAAATGAATATCTACAAACGTGTTTCATCTCAGGAGGGGTCCGCGCTGTGATACGCAAACCAACGAAACCCTACCAGGTGCATTTTAATGATCGGTTTATCGGTGGATTTAGACAGATGAATCAGGAATGATTAAACAGATTTATTGTGCCGAAAAATGCCGCAGGAATGTGTGAAAAATGATTAATCAAACTCTTTAAATATGTTCTTTCTTTTTTTTTATTATAATAAAGTCTAAAACCAGTGTCAGTATGAAAAGTTGCATATTAATAGTATGCATGCTCCTTTTGA
Organism: Lithobates sylvaticus; assembly: GCA_028564925.1. Lineage (NCBI taxonomy): Eukaryota > Metazoa > Chordata > Amphibia > Anura > Ranidae > Lithobates > Lithobates sylvaticus. The sequence goes on from CM053038.1 coordinate 65,582,819, forward strand.
GCCAGTAGGTGGCGCTGTTGGCTCTCTTTCACATGTTTCTCAGGCTCTCCATAGTCTCTATGATGGAAAAAAAAACTGGTGAACTGAGTCATGGCCTGCCAGAAAAGAGATGGTGACCACCATGCTATCTATAGAAAACCCTCAGTGATCTGGGAATCCTTTGTCATGGGAGATGAGATAACTTTTAAAAACGTTGATACTTCCTGTTTACCCCCGCCATAAGAAGATGACTTACCGGCGTGCGTTCCGTTCGGTGAGCACTATGTGAAAACATTTTCATTATATGATGCTAAGTCACCATTCCTATTCATATATCTAGGTGGCGCTGTTGGCTCTCTTTCACATGTTTCTCAGGCTCTCCATAGTCTCTTTGATGAAAAAAAACTGGTGAACTGAGTCATAGCCTGCCAGAAAAGAGATGATGACCACCATGCTATCTATAGAAAACCCTCAGTGCTCTGGGAATCCTTTGTCATGGGAGATGAGATAACTTCTAAAAACTTTGATACTTACTATGTATAGCCGCCATAAGAAGATGACTCACCGGCGTGTGTTCTGTTCAGTGAGCACTAGGTTAAAACATTCTCATTACATGATTCAAAGTCGTCATTCCTATTCATATATCTAGGTGGCGCTGTTGGCTCTCTTTCACATGTTTCTCAGGCTCTCCATAGTCTCTTTGATGGAAAAAAGCTGGTTAAACTGAGTCGGGCCTGCCAGAAAAGAGATGATGACCGCCGTACTATCTATAAAAAACCCCAGTGCTCTGGGAATCCTTTGTCATGGGAGATGAGATAACTTCTAAAAACGTTGATACTTCCTGTGTATCGCCGCCATAAGAAGATGACTGACCTACATGCTTTCTGTTTGGTGAGCACTAAGTTAAAACATTCTCATTATATTATGCAAAGCCGCCATTCCTATTCATATATCTAGTTGGCGCTGTTGGCTCTCTTTCACATGTTTCTCAGGCTCTCCATAGTCTCTTTGGTGGAAAAAACCTGGTTGAACTGAGTCGGGCCTGCCAGAAAAGAGATGATGACCACCATGCTATCTATAGAAAACCCTCAGTGCTCTGGGAATCCTTTGTCATGGGAGATGAGATAACTACTAAAAACTTTGATTGGTTGTGGGTTTGGCTGAAACTCCTGCACCAATTGTCTGACACAGATCAGACACAGGAACTGGGGAAATGCTTCCTCCTGCCTGCAGCATACTGATGACATGATTTCAGCCTAGGTAAAGTCACTGACTCAAAAATAAGGATGACTTTTTAATGAAAAAAGGTGGAGCTTTTCTGAATAATGATGCTGTTCCTGGATGACGTGACATGTCAGGAATTTATTGGGAAGTCATTGAAAGCTCAGATTTAACCACCGAAAGACAGCTACAGCGCGGGCTCACATTGCAGGGAGGGCGTCTACGGACGTCCTCCAGTCAGTGATGGCGCTTCTCGCACGCCCTCTGCGGCAAGCATTGGCATGGACACAGCTGATCACAGATCGAGGTAAAGAGCCAATTACAGCAGTTCTTTACGATGTGACCAGCTGTTTTAATCACAGCTGATCACGGTGCAAACAGGATTTACCGGTTATCAGCAGTCCTCGCGCTAACAGCACGTGAGGAGAGGAGAGCAGATGACCGGAAAATCCACACAGAGGGCATCTACAGCAATAATCAGCACACTGATCATATCGGTGTCCTGATTATTAGTGCAGCCCCAACAGTGCTGCAAATCTGTGCCCATCAGTGCCACATATCAGTACAGCCTCATCAGTGCCCATTAGTGCAGCCTATCAGTGCCCATCAGTACAGCCTCATCAGTGTCCATTAGTGCAGCCTATAAGTGCCCATCAGTACAGTCTCATCAGTGCCCATTAGTGCCACCTCATCAGTGCCCATCAGTACAGCCTCATCAGTGCCTATTAGTATAGCCTCATCAGTGCCCATTAGTGCAGCCAATCAGTGCCCATTAGTGCAGCCCAGTGGCGGCCCGTAATGCAGGGCGCAGGGGCACCACCCCCTAATCCATACGTTTAGTGCCACCTCATCAGTGCCACCTTAGTGCCCATTAGTGCAGCCCAGTGGCGGCCCGTATTGCAGGGCGCAGGGGCATACGTCAGGCCCCCAATCTACATGCCGGGCACCGGACGCAAGGATTCCAATGGGTTTTATTTTTTTTTTTAGAAGCACGTGATTAAAGCCTGAGGCTCTAATAGGCTTCAAAAAAGGGTGGGCTCTGGGCGCAGAGCACTGCATCCTGAGCACACCCACCCGAATGAATATTCGCTATTGTCTTCGGGATTCTTCTCCCGGACAATGAGGAAGCAGGTCCTGAGACCTGTCACCCGATCGGCCGAAATTAGAGGTGATCCTATTGGCCACCTAGGAGGAAGAAGGAGGAGGGAGGAGACGCAGGTGAAGCCGCGCCCCGAGACGCCGCCACAAACCCACGAAACCTAGATGGGGTAAGTGCGGGGAACCCCGGGGGGAGGGGGGACTGTCGCCCCCCCCAAAAAAAAATATACCACCAGCCACCACTGGTGCAGCCTATCAGTGCCCATTAGTGCATCCTCATCAGTGCAGCCTCATCAGTTCAGCCTCATCGGCGCACATCAGTGAAGGAGAAAAATTACTTATTAACATTTTTTTATAACAGAAACTGAGAAAAACTAATTTTTTTTCAAAATGTTCAGTCGTTTTTCGTTTGTTTAGCCAATAATAAAAAACCCAGTGGTAATTAAATATGACCAAAAGAAAGCTCTATCTGTCTAAAAAAAATGATAAAAATCTCATATGAGTAAAGTGTCGTAAGTGTCACGCATCAAAATTGTCATTCGAAGTGTGACAGCGCTGAAAGCTGAATATTGGCCTGGGCACGGGGTGAAAGTGCCAATTAGGCAAATGGCAAAAGTAGAAAATAAAATTGTCCCCGGGCCATTATTGCTTCTGTTATTTTATGTTCAGTTATAATTTGTTTTATGTTGTCCTGGGCACCTCTATTGTAATCCTGTACATTTGGTTAGGATAGTATTAGCGGTTGTTCCCGGGGTCTTGTTATACGCGGTGTGCCGGGTGTCTGGTCTGCAGTGATATTGATGTTTGCAGCTTCTATATAAAGTTGTCATTGGTACAAAGATTGATTAGGCAGTTACCGGGATTATGCGCAGAGTAATCACCCTCCCATCTACCAATCATTGATCAGACGAGGTCCCCAATAAATGGCCATCTGTTAAAGTACAAGGTCAGTTTCATAATAATTTGTCTCTGTAAAATATCAGCTAAACCCACAACAGTAAAATCATTCTTTATATGCAGTAAAGCATGCTTGTTATACTCTCTGTGGAACCTAAGGGGTTAATCCTCTGCATTGTGTAAAAAGGCTGTGTGCTCCTGTCTTCTCTGATCCTCCTCTTCTTCCACTGTCCCCAATCAATCTCCTGATAAGACAGAGGCTAGGGGACAAGCTGCACATGCTCAGTTTTATGTGTATTGCTAGAGAGCTTTCTCTTTTATTTGGGGGGGGGGGGGGTGCATGTGATATGCACAGGGCCAATCAGCTATGTCCAGACAGATAAGGGATCCTGCAGCCTCATAGGACAGAGAAAAATGAAAACTCCTCCTACAAGCTTTAACCAGACACTGCTAGAAGTTGCAAGACTGCTATATACTGCTGATGAGAAAAGGTATGTAGCAGTTTATATTTACTAAAATTGCATGTTCTCTGTACTGTAGGAGACCACATATCAGTACAGCCCATTAGTGCAGCCTATCAGTGCCCATCAGTACAGTCTCATCAGTGCCCATTAGTGCCACCTCATCAGTGCCCATCAGTACAGCCTCATCAGTGCCTATAAGTGCAGCCAATCAGTGCCCATCAGTGCCCATTAGTGCCCATTAGTGCAGCCCAGTGGCGGCCCATAATGCAGGGTGCAGGGGCACCGCCCCCCTAATCCATACGTTTAGTGGCACCTCATCAGTGCCACCATCAGTTGCAATACTTTCTGTCACACCGTATTTGCGCAGCGGTCTTACAAGCGCAATTTAAAAAAAAAATACACTTTTTTGAATTGAAAAATAAGACAACAGTAAAGTTAGCCCAATTTTTTTTTTTTATATTGTGAAAGATGATGTTAAGCTGAGTAAATTGATACCCAACATGTCACACATCAAAATTGCACCCGCTCGTGGAAGGGCGACAAACTTTTACCCTTAAAAATCTCCATAGGCGATATTTAAAAAATTCTACAGGTTGCATGTTTTGAGTTTGAGAGAGGACGTCTAGGGCTAGAATTATTGCTCTCACTCTACCGATTGCGGTGATACTTCGCATGTGTGGTTTGAACACAGTTTTCATATGTGGGCGCTACTCACATAAGCGTTCGCTTCTGCACGTGAGCTCGTCGGGACGGGGCGCGTTTAAAAAAAAAAAAAATTATTTTTTATTTTACCTTTTATTTATTTTATTTACACTGTTTTAAAAAAATAAATAAATTGTGTCACTTTTATTCCTATTGCAAGGAATGTAAACATCCCTTAATAATAGAAAAAAAGCATGACAGGTCCTCCTAAATATGAGACCTGGGGGTCAAAAAGACATCAGATCTCATATTTACACAAAAATGCAATAAAAAAAAAAAGAAAATGTAATTTATAAATACAAAAAACAAAAATGGCCCTTTAAGAGCTATGGGCGGAAGTGATGTTTTGATGCTTTCACCCTGCAGTGATATGGAGATGGGTGGGTGCCATCTCCCCCTCACTCGTCTCCATGTCAGGCCACAAGAAGGACCCGATCGCCTCCGCCGCTGCCGACGGCTCCGGTAAGCGGCGGAGGGCAACGGAGCGTTGCGGGAGGGATGGGGGCCACCGCCAATAAAAGTGAAAAATCCGCCGCAGAGACCACTTTTATCTTAAACCGGACCGCCCGCTGTTGAAGATGATACCGGGGTTATGGTAGATAGCTGCTGCCATAACAACGATATGCCTCTTCAAACAGCCGATGTATAACGACGGTGGGCGGTCCGCAAGTAGTTAACTACCTGAAGCTGAGCTTTGATCACGGCGCACATAGAAGCCCAAGGAAAGAAAAAAGAAGGAAGTGACCTCATAGGACAAATTTCAGATAGAAAAACGCTCGTTAGCTGCATGTGAAATGCGCATCAAAGAAAAGAAAACACGCAGTTACTTGCAGTTCCTGGTGTGAATGGGCCCTTCGCTTACTCTTCTCAGCCCTAATTAACTCCTTTATTCTCATTCTCCCTTCAACTATTATTTTCCTTCATTCCTTTTTGTTTGTTTCTATTTTATTACCTATTACTATTTAAAGAGGAACTGCAGTCTGCTCACATAATTTGTAAGAAAAACATCTTTGCCATTCTGAAACTTCCCTCCAACCACTATGCATATTATTTTATATATATACTGTGATTCTGTACTTGCCAAATATGCTGCAGAAATCTCCCTCCACTGAGTCTGGCTGCAGCCATTTTAACTGTGGGCAGCTGAAGCTGCTGCCTGTTCACTTCCTGGATTTACACAGACACATAGAGGCACACATCCAGCTCGGCAGCTGTCATTGGCCCTCTTATGACTCACCCCCTCCTCCCTTCCTGGCAAGAGAGAGAGAGCTGTACATGATGTCATAAGCCTAGACTAATGACCAGACAAAAAACAGATAGTGGGCTGTGTAACCCCTTTGTGCATATTTGCATTCATGGCTCGAAGGGGTTAAACCGGGGCGATATGCAGCTGCAGGTACCGGTTTTTAGAACGGGCGGTCGATAGACATGTGCAATTCGTTTTTTTTTTTTCGTTTTTCGTTTTTTTTCGTTATTCCCGTTCATTCGTTATCGTACGAATGAACGAACGATTCGGTAAAAAATTTTAACGAATCGTTCGAATCGAACGAATCCGAAAACAACGAAAATCCGAAAAAAACTAATTAGAAACAACTAATGTACGAATGAAGAAAATCCGAAAAACGAAAACAGGAACAACGAAAATTTTTTGTTGAATTGGTAATTTTCCGTGTCCCTTACAATGGCGCTGCTTAACGTGCCTCGAATAGATTGAACGAAAAAATTCGTACATTCGTAACTTTTTTTTTTTCGATTCGTAATTTTCCGTGTCTCTTACAATGGCGCTGCTTAACGTGCTTCGAATGGATTGAACGAAAAAATTCGTACATTCGTAACTTTTTTTTTTGATTCGTAATTTTCTGTGTCTTTTAAAATGTAATAATAGCATACACATTACATAAAATTATTAATTATGCTCCGATTACGAATCTAAGAATGTTACGAATGTTACGAATGTACGAATAAATATGAATGCGTCCGAATTTCGAATAAACGAATAAACGAAAATTAAACTAACGAAAAAACGAATCAACGAAAAAATAACTCTAACGAAAATACGAATCGTTACAAATACGAACACCGACGACGTACGAATTTACGAATCGGTACGAATCAACAGAAACGAAAAAACGAAAATAAACTAATTTTTTTGTTGTGCACATGTCTAGCAGTCGGCTTTTTAGAGATAATAAAAGCCGCTCAGCTGTTATCCTAAAGGATCGGGAGGGGACGCCCCCCCCTCCTGCCGTCTGTCGTCTTCCGCCGCTCTTCCTGGGCCTCCTGTCCCACCGGGAGACCCGAGCCACCACTTGGCACGTCTACCACCTAGGCTGAGACCTGTACCAAGCCGTACTCCGATGTAAAATCCCTGAAGCAACGTCACAACTTCACTTCTGGTTTACTCGGCTGCCAATCGCGCCTATTTTAAAAAAAATGACAGAATTCAGAATCGCCAATTTTGGCAATATGGATACTTTTTTTTTTTTTTTTTCAATAACAGTTTTTATTTGGTATTATTCCAGATACATTTTAAGTACAGTATGTAGTACTGTAGTTGTACATTATAAACACATGTTCTTAACTTACACCACTGTGTTACTACCTGATACCATAGTTACTCTCCATCTGGTATTTATGCTCTTCATGGTATAAGTCAGGTTATTTGGTAAGTTATTCCTGTTTCTATCAGACAAACTTTTTAACTTGAAACTTGTAAAGTGAGTGGGAGTGTAAGCACCCCTGAGGAGAGGAGAAAAAGAAAAAAAACAACAAAAGGGGGGGGGGAAGAAGATTGAAAAAAAAAAAAAAGGGGGGAGTGGGAGGGGAGAAGAGAGGAGGGGGAAGAGTAGGGGGGGAGAAGGGGGGGGGGGTTGGGTAGTTTGTCGTCAGCCCGCGCTAGTATCCGGGTTTCTTTGTTCCTCCCGGCGGTGCCACAGGTCCCAGACCTGGTCGTGGGCGTCCAGATGATCTCTGATTCTCGCTGTCATTTTTTCCATTAACTCTATGTCCCTAATCCTAGAATATAGGGCTTCTTCAGGGGGAGGGGAGCGGCGTTTCCAGTGTAATGCCACCAGGCAGCGTGCTGCCGTAAGAACGTGTCTGACCAATTTCTTCTGTGTTGCTGGCGCTTTCAGTGGCATTAGTCCCAGTAGGAAGAATTTAGGGGCGATAGGGACCACCTGTTCGAGGAGACGGGTCAATAGTTGCTGGACCGAGATCCAAAAGGGGACTATCTGTGGGCATTCCCAGTAAATGTGGAACAGTGTTCCCCTGGCTCCCAAGCAGCGCCAGCAGCGATCTGAACTAGTCGGATATATGGCATGAAGCACATCTGGGGTCATATACCAGAAATATAAAACTTTATATGTATTTTCCTTGTAGAGCGTGCAGATCGAGCTCTTGGATGCTTGGGACCATATAGACCTCCACTGATCCAAGGATATCTCCTCCCCCAGTGCCTTTTCCCACTTAAGCATGTATGCATGCTTACCCTTTGTTGTAGTGGGCCATTCGTTAAGAATTTTATAAATGTCAGAGATCAGGCCTCTCTGGGCCGAGCCTCCTAGTACAAGGTTTTCAAAGGGTGTGGGTGGGGAAAATTGTAAGTTCGGTGCGAATGTCAAGGCGTAGTGGCGGATTTGGAGATATCCATAGAATACTTGATTCGGCAAATCAAATTTGGTCTGTAGGTCCTTGAATGGTTTCAGTTTACGTGTGCGGGGGTCTATTAAATTTCCATAGTGGAAAAGGTTTCTCGTAGTCCAGGGGGAGGACATCTGGTGGGTCAGGCTGTCTGGCATTTCGGGATTGCAAGCAAAGGAGGTCAGGAGCGAGCTGTCCGAGGACAGTTTATGTTGACGCGTCAGTTTGCGCCATAGCTTTCTCAGCTGCATCATAGGGCCAAGTAACCGTGCGGGGTCCACCTCCACGTTTGCACTCCACAGTAGACTATTTGGGTGTATTGGGGCCAGCCACAACTTCTCTATTTCGGTCCATTTATTATATGACCTGAGCGTGAACCAGGAGGTGATCGCCTTTAGTTGCGCCGCCTGAAAGTATCGGGTAAGGTTGGGGAAGGCTAATCCCCCGTCTGACCTAGCCGCCTGCAGCACTGAGCGTGGGATCCTGTGTCTTTTATAGTTCCATGCGTATTGCAGGAGCTCAGTTTGTAATTGCTTCAGTTGGCCGCTGGGGACCGGGACAGGCAGGGTTTGGAAGAGGTACAGTAGTTTCGGGAGGATTGTCATTTTCACTGCTGCAATCCGTCCTAACAGGGAAATGTGATGTTTTTTCCATTGTTGTAGGAGGCTTCTAATGTTTTGGAAGAGGGGGGGGTAGTTTTCCTGATAGAGGGTGGAATACTTTGGGGTGATATTGACCCCCAGGTATTTTAGAGCGGTGGCTTTCCAGCTGTAGGGGAAGTTAGATCGTAAGTGTTCGACCTCTTCTTCTGGGGTATTAAGTGGAAGGGCTTCTGATTTAGATGTGTTAATTTTATACCCCGATAGGGCTCCATAGCGTTCTAATTCCGCATGGAGGATTGGTAGGGAGGTCCTAGGTTGGGTCAGCGAGAGGATTATGTCATCTGCAAATAGGGAAATTTTAAATTCCCTATCCCTAACTGTTATTCCCTTAATATCCGGGTTCCGGCGGATGGTGGCTGCTAGTGGTTCAACACAGAGTGCAAATAGTAATGGCGAGAGTGGGCACCCTTGTCTGGTGCCATTCTGCACTGGTATTGGGGAAGACAGGGCCAAGGGAGTTTTTACCCGTGAGGAGGGGTTTGAATATAGATGTTGAATGGCTCTGTAGAAGGGTCCCTTAAATCCTATATGACTAAGTGTGGCGAACAGGAAGGGCCATCCCAGGCGATCAAACGCCTTTTCTGCGTCTAGGCTGAGCAACAAAGACTGCTTGCCCTCCCTATTCGCCACCTCCACCAGGTCTATTATTTTCCTGGTGTTGTCTCCCGCCTGTCGCAGGGGGACAAATCCCACCTGGTCTTTATGAATTAAAGAAGGCAGGATCATGTTCAGACGGATGGACAGTAATTTAGTAAAGATTTTTAGATCCGAATTTAAAAGGGCGATTGGCCTATAATTGGCACACAGGGAGGGGTCCTTGCCAGGTTTGGGGATTACTGTTATGAAGGAACTCTGCATATCTCTTGGTATTGGGGTGTCTTGTAGGAAGGCGTTAAATAACTTGCACATATGGGGGAGCAACTGGGGGAGAAATTCTTTGTAGTATTCATATGGGAATCCATCTGGGCCTGGGGCCTTGTGGTTGGGGAGGGCTTTGATGGTTTGTTCTAGTTCTTCCAGTGTGATTGGTGCATTTAGAGAGTCTAGATCTGTGGTTTGAAGCTGGGTTATCCCACTTTGTTCGAGATATTGTTGTATGCGTTTGGTGAGGTCTGGCGAGGGGGGGTTGCTAGGGATGTCAGTATTGTTGTAGAGGATCTCGTAGTATTCCGCAAAGGACTGGACTACGTCTTTCGGATGTGAGACAAGGGAGCCTGCTCGGTTTTTAATTTGGTGGGGGGTTGACATCTGGGTATTATCCCGTAATTTCCTGGCTAGTAGTGTGTGGGCTTTATTACCTTTATCATAAAAGGTCTGTTTTAATCTGACTAATGCCTTTTCAACTTGTCCCAAGGCCAGGTCGCTTAAGGTAGCTCTAAGGGATGTGATTTTCTTCAGTAGATTTAACGTAGGTTTGTTTTGTAGTTGTTTTTCATGGGCTTTGAGCTCTCTCTCTGTGTGCGTTTTCAGTGCTTGTGCGCTTTTTTTCATGGCCGAGGAGAGGGCCAGGCATCTGCCCCTCATCACTGCCTTGTGGGCTTCCCATATTGTGGATATGGATACCTCCCCGGTGTTGTTTTCCTCTATGTAATTTTTCAATGTAGTGACTAGTTCTGTTTTTGAGGGGAGGTGTTGGAGTAAAAACGCGTTTAGACGCCAGTTGTAGGGCCTGCGAATACAGACGCCTAGATCTAAAGTTATTTCTACCGGGGCGTGGTCTGACCACGAGATCGGCCGGATCTGCGCAGTCTGGGTCAGGTTCAGGGTGAGATTGTTAACAAAGATGTAATCTATACGGGAGTGCGTATGATGTGGGGCTGAATAGAAAGTGTACTGCCGGTCACCAGGGTGCAGTGCTCTCCAGGCGTCCAGTAGGGCGTATCGCCTAGTTAGCTGACGGAACAGCTTTGAGTCTCTGAGTGCCCGAGTTGTGGGCGCTCTGGAGCCTAGCCCCTGGCGATCCGAGAGTGTCGAATGAATTAAATTAAAGTCCCCTCCCACCACCAACACCCCGTGTTCTGCTCGAAATAGGCGGGTGAATACTTTATTTAGGAACCCCGTTTGCCTGACATTTGGGACGTATACTGTGCAGAGTGTGATCTCCTTGTCCTGCCATAGGCCCCGAAGGATTAAAAAGTGGCCCAGAGGGTCGCTATAATGGGATGCGTATGTAAAAGGGGATCCCTGCTTGATCAGAATGGCCACCCCCGCTCGCTTATGAGGTCCTGATGATAGATAAATCTGGTTATAGTATCTGGAGGCAAACGCGAAGGAGCCGTCTTTATCTAAGTGGGTTTCCTGCGCCATGATGACGTCTGCCCCTGACTGCCTGAACTCCCTCAACGCCAGACACCTTTTACGGTTTGAGTTCAGACCGTGGACATTTAGTGAGTAAATTTTAGCCATGGGAACTCGGGTGGGGGGTATATATACTTATCTGGCGTAGATGTAAACGTTGGTTCAAGGTGGGCACCGCGCAGGAGGAAGTCCGGGAGGATCTGTGGTCGAGTGGGCTGGTGACAAAGACAGGAGGGGGGGTGAGAAAAGCTAGAAAGGAACGAGAAGCGGTTAATAAAGGAAAAACATAGTTTAACAACAGTAACATCATTATCAGACCTATGTAGGCCGTCTGGCCTAGGTCAGAACGGCTTCCCATGAATCTCTCCAATCCAGCCCAATAGGGGTGAGCTAGAGAGGTCCAGGGGAACCCAAAATTAGAACTGCAAAAAAGCGCAGTCCGTTTATACACAAAAGTGCTTAAACTAAAGTAGGGGGGGTGGAAGGAGTAGTCCGGGAGGTCTCTCTCTAAAGTCTCTGCAGAGACTTGCCCTTAATTTGATTCAGGTCTGTATCCATGGCGCCAGGAGGCATGAAAGTTTGTGGCCCATTGTTCAGGTTACTTCTTTGGGAAGTTTGATGCCAAAGAGGGAAAGGAAACAAGCATGTTTCTGAGGGAAGTTTGTATTGCTTCGGCAGGTATAGTTGTCTTCAGCGCTGCTGTGAATGCCGACCCCTTGGGGACTTTTCTGGGCCCCTGGAGCGCTTCGGTGGGGGGACTTTCTGCCAAACCGTTGGTGGTGGGGGTGGGGTTGCTATAAGGTCCCAATATGGGAGCTGGGGGGCTCCAATTTCCAAGGTGCTGCAGAAGGGGGCCAAATCCTCCGGATATCTCAGAATCGCTGTTTTGCCTTGGTGTTTGGCGGTAAGGCTGAAGGGCAATCCCCAGCGCTAGGGGATATTTTCTTCTTGTAGGATGCGCAGCAGTGGTTGAAGCAGTCTGCGTTTTTGCAGGGTGATCCAGGACAAGTCCGGGAACAGCTGGATGTGGTGGTCTCCAAGTGTCACTTTGCGGGCGAGGCGAGCCTGCCTCATGATATCCTCTTTCAGGGGGAATGACGTGAGTCTGCAGATAATGTCCCGGGGTTTGGCGTCAGTGCCTTTGGGTTTCAGTGCCCTGTGTGCTCTGTCCATTTCAATGGGGTTAGCCAGGGGTTTTCCAGTTAGGTCATTAAAGAGGGATTGTAAAGTGGTCTGGACATCTTCTGGGCCATCTGTTTCTGGGATTCCCCGAATGCGGATGTTGTTCCTACGCCCCCTGTTGTCCAGGTCCTCCACATGGCGCTGCATGTCTCTAAGAAGGGAGCGATGCTCTGATCCTTGGAGTTGGGTTCTGTGTATCTCAATTTTAGTTTCTTGGATTTCCTCTTCCGCCATCTCAACTCTATCCGCTAGGTGCTTAAGGCCCGACTGGAGGGTCTGGATCTCCGATCTGCAGGTTGTTTTCACGTCTTCTATGAGCTGCTTGAAGTCATCCTTAGTCGGCATTGCTTGAAGATAGACTTGCCACTGCGGGGGTATGGGGGGGTAATGCTCCCTCCCCTGTACACTGTGGTTGCTTTCAGGAGAATTCGGGGATTGCCAGCCGGGTCTCCATGAGGGGTTTGGAGACGGATGGCGTATGGGTTGCTCTTCCCAGGGTTCGCTCCAGTCTGGGCTTTGTGGTGGGACATGGAGGGCCCGTCTTGGAGTAGGTGGGGGGTGTATGAGGGCCGATGTCATCTGAGGACCTTGTAAACTGGGGCCCTGTGGGCCTGACATTTCATAAGTCCCAGGTGGAGAGGGGCCAGGTAGAGAGTTAGTGTTGGGGGGGGTAAAAGTCCCTGGGTGCTCAGCAAGTAAGAGCTGATGGGCCTGACCTGGCAGAGTTGGAGAACCCTCCATGTCCCCTGAGGGGGGCTGGGAGCTGCTGGCTTGCGCATATGAGAGGGCTGATGTCATTTGAGGGCCAGGTGGACTGGGGCCCTGTGGGCCTGAGATTTCATATGTCCCAGGTGAAGAGGGGCCTTGTAGAGATTTAGTGTTGGGGGGGGGGTAAAAGTTCCTGGGTGCTCAGCAGGTGGGAGCTGATGGGCCCGACCTGGCAGAGCTGGAAAATCCTCCATGTCCCCTGAGAGGGACTGGGAGCTGCTGAGTGTGTCACTGATTCCCGGGTCAGAGGCTGTGCGGAGTAGCTGGGGGAAGGCTGCTGTACACTGGGTGTACTGTGTCTGCCTCTGTGGGAGTCCCAAGATGGCCGCCGGGAGTGCAAGGTGAGGGGATTCAAGCCTGTGTGTGGGCCCACACTGGGGACTCACCGCTCCTGGGGTCCGGGATGATCCCTCTGCTGTTGGGTGGCGGTTTTGTGTGCTCTGGGGGTCCCGATGGTGTTCCGGTGCCGGGATGGAGCGCGGATGGAGGTTTGCGGCCTTCTCTGTGGCGCCGGCCGGCGCCATTTTGGTCCCTCCACGCGGCGGGGTGCTTGGGTGAGTAAAGTATCCCCTCAGGTCGGATGCCGTTCCCGGTGGGGGCAGTGAGGTGCCCCGGGATCTAGATGAGCGGGTCGCCCTGGAGCCACCCATGGTTTGTGTCGTTTTGTGCCTCTTCTGGGCTCTGTAGCTTCGGGCTAGGAGAGAGCTCTGTGCCTACACCTCCATTCAGCACGGGTTCCGGCCACGCCCCCCCAATATGGATACTTTTAAGTGCAGAGGAGGGATTTGGGTTCTTTTAGACCCCCCCCCCCCATAATAAAAAAAGAAGAAAACGCACACGTAAGTCACGCCTGCAAATGTAAACGGTGTGAGGTATCGCCGTGATCGCCAGAGTGAGAACAATAGTTCTAGCAAAAGACTTCCTTTGTAACTCTAACCTGATCAGAGATCAGTGATGTGTAAAACACAGCCACAGCCCCCCACAGTTAGCAACACGCCCCTAGGACACACGTAAACCCTACACTGCCACCTAGTGGTTGACACCTTCACTGCCAGTGTCATTTATACAGGAATCAGTGCATTTGTATAGCATTGATTGCTGTATAAATGACACTGGTCCCAAAAATGTGTCAAAAATGTCCGATGTGTCCCCATAATGTCGCAGTCACGATAAAAATCGCTGATCGCCGCCATTACTAGTAAAAAAAAATAATTGTTAATAAAAGTGCCATAAAACTATCCCCTATTTTGTAAACACTATAACTTTTACGCAAACCAATCAATAATTGCTTGTTGCAAGTTTTCTTACCAAAAATATGTAGAAGAATACGTATCGGCCTAAACTGAGGAAAAGATTTTTTTTAGACATTTTATACATTTTTGGGGAACATTTATTATAGCAAAAAGTTAAAAAATATTGTGTTTTTTTTTCAAAATTGTCGCTCTTTTTTTGTTTATAGCGCAAAAAATTTAATAAATAAATAAAATACTGCCAAAAGAAAGCTCTATTTGTATGAAAAAAAAAGGACATCAATTTTGTTTGGGAGCCACGTCGCACTTTTCAGCAATTGTCAGTTAAAGTGACGCAGTGCCAAATCACAAAAAGTGGTCTGGTCTTTGGCCAGCAAAATGGTCCGGTCTGAAAGTGGTTAATTACTATTCATCTGTCAGTGGGGAAGCCCATTGACAGCCCATTGACGGCTGCCCGGCCCCGCTAACAACTGGATATTACTGTGCCCTGATTGGGTATTGCTTTGCCCAATCAATGGAGACATCAGCTGCGGTGCCGACATAGAGGGACTGTATGACAGGTAAGTGTCCATTTATTAAAAGCCAGCAGCTGCAGTATGTGTAGCTGCTGGCTTTTAATTTTTTTTTTTTTCTCGGAACACCCCTTTAACTGTGTTCCCTGTGTGTGTTCTAACTGGAGGGGGGAGGGGACTGTCTAGGGGTAGAGAGATCAGTGTTCATACTTTGTATGAACACACGATCAGTCTCTTCTCCCCTCAGAGAAACGGGATCTCTGTGTTTACACACAGAGATCCCGGTTCTCGCTGTGTCACAAGCAATCGCAGGAGCCCAGCGGTCATCCCGACCGCCGGTGCACTCGCATCGGCTCCGGGGGCGAGCGCCCCTCCAGCGGCACGCGCGCCCCTAGTGGCCAAAAAAAGAAGAGACGTAACATGACAGCTATTTGTGCAGCCGAGCCATGTTGCCGCAGTACAACTGCGGTGGCTGGTCGGCAAGCGGTTTTAACCGATTCAGCCCGGGCGATTTTACCCCCTTCCTTACCAGAGCACTTTTTGCGATTCGGCACTGCGTCGCTTTAACTGACAATTGCGCGGTCGTGCGGTGTGGCACCCAAACAAAATTGACGTCCTTTTTTTCCCACAAATAGAGCTTTCTTTTGGTGGTATTTTATCTCCTCTGCGGTTTTTATTTTTTGCGTAAAAAAAAAAGCACAATAAGCGTTTATTGTTTGGTTTGCGCAAAAGTTATAACGTTTACAAAATAGGGGATAGATTTATTGCATTTTTTTTTTTTTACAAGTAATGGCGGCGATCTGCAATTTTTTTTGTGACTGCGACATTGCGGCGGACACTTCGGACACTTTTGACACATTTTTGGGACCATTCATATTTACACAGCGATCATTGCTATAAAATTGCACTGATTACTGTGTAAATGTGACTGGCATGGAAAGGGGTTAACACTAGGGGGTGCTGCAGGGGTTAATATGTTCCCTATGTGAGTGATTCTAACTGTAGGGGGAGGGGACTCACAAGGGGAGGAGACCGATCGGTGTTCCTCTGTACTTGGAACACATGATCGGTCTCCTCTCCAGTGACAGGACGTGGAGCTGTGTGATTACACACACAGCTCCACGGTCCCGCTGTTTTCCCCGGCAATCGCGGGTGCCCGGCGGACATCGCGGCCGCCGGGAACGTGCACCGGGTCCCGATCGGCGCCGCGGGTGGTCGCGCGCGCGCCCCCTAGACGGCCGGGAATAGGAGGACGTCATATGATGCCCGCCCAGGATGGGAGATCCACCTTGTGGACATCATATGACGGTGGGCGGTATTGAAGTGGTTAATAAAGTATTTTCCTATATACTGCACTTAGTTGGCGCCCTCTGCTGTTTACTTTATATATTGCAGAGATTACTTCAGTTTCATGGAGTAGCTGCCATGGATATCTTCGGAACCTATTGACTTTTGGTATAATTCAACACCCCCAAAGGACATTCATGTGTATGGTTATGTTGTAGCTCAGCTGTATCCCTACCATTCTAGACAATTCCCTGTACTGCAGTATAAAAAAAAGCTCTAAATTGAATGAGGGTCCAGGGTGTCAAGGACCCTCCCCATGAATCCAAGTCCATGAGCAAGTGAAGACAAATCTTCTCTATGGGATCCAGTTTTTGGCTTTTGATATAACTGTAGAGACATCTCCCTGTAAATTTCCCTTAGTTGGTGTGAGTTGCCCCTGAAGCCGACAGAGCCTCCCCCAGCCGAATGGCCCTTGTCCCATGTCTCATTTTCTCTTTTATTCCTTTTGGTGATAACATCTTTACCGTTTTAGCATCTGACCTGCAAATATCTCTATTTCCCCTTCCTGGCATACAGCATTAATGTTGTCTTTTTCTGCATTCCTGCAATTTTATGTTATCAATAGTTCTGCTTTATGGTGTTTGCCAAGAGACAATAAACAGCAAATAAAAGCCGGCGCTGCAGCAAAGATCATATCTGAAGGCCGATAAAGAGAACTGGGATAGAAGAAGTGAGTCAGGCCTTGTCCATAGGTGTCTTCACATCTCCTCAATTCTTCTAAAGTCATTCTCTGGGCTAATCTAGAATATGTTCTGCTTACCTGCTGAGTGGATTTAATTGCTGTTTTACATTTCATCTTGTACACCAGCTAGGTAAATCCCTATCAGCTTCTGGTATCCTTCTCTCCTGAATCTGGTGTGTCCCTAGCTTCACCCTCTCTTAGATCCTGTTGAATTTATGTAGCACCCTCTAATGTAAGGGGCGCTCTGCAGACTCTGATGTAAGGGGGACTCTGTGGACTCTGATGTAAGGGGGGCTCTGTGGACTCTGATGTAAGGGGGGCTCTGGGGACTCTCATGTAAGGGGGGCTCTGGGGACTCTCATGTAAGGGGGGCTCTGTGGACTCTCATGTAGGGGGGGGCTCTGTGGACTCTGATGTAAGGGGGTTCTGCAGACTCTGATGTAAGGGGCGCTCTGCAGACTCCTAAGTAAGGGGGTTCTGCAGACTCTGATGTAAGGGGGGCTCTGCAGACTCCGATGTAAGGAGCGCTCTGCGGACTAAGATTTAAGGGGGCTCTGCAGGTTCTAATGTAAGTGGGATTTTCCCGATTCTCGTGTAAGGTCCGCTCTGCTGCGCTCTGTGGACTTTGATGTAAGAGGGTCTCTGTAGACTCTGATGTAAGGGGGACCTGCAGATTCTGATGTAAGGGAGGCTCTGCGGATTCTGATGTAAGGGGGGCTCGGCAGACTCTGGCGTAAGAGGCACTCTGAAGACTCTAATTTAAGGGGTGCTCTGCAGACTCTGATGTAAAGGGTGCTCTGGGACCCCTGACTAAAGAGGAATGCTGGGGACTCTTATGTAAGAAAGGACTATGCAAACTCTGATGTAAGGGGGCTCTGGGAACCCTGATTAAAGGGGAATGCTGGGAACTCTGATGTAAGTGGGGTCTCTGGTTACCAAAGAACCCCTTATATTACAGTTCCCCTTTTCACCAGAGGCTTCAGTGTTCCTATTTACATAAGAGTTTCCTCCTTACATCAGAGTTCCCAGTGTTCCCCCTAAATTAGAGTCCCCAGAGTTCTCCCTTACATCAGAGTTTGCAGAGTTGCCCCTTACAGCATAAGGGAACTATGTGAGTTCAGATATAAGAAGAAACTATGCGGATTCAGATGTAAGGGGAACTCTGTGGATCTCAATGTAAAGGGGAATTCTGTGGATTCAGATGTAAGGGGAAACTCTGCAGATTCAGATGTAAGGGGAACAGTACAGATTCAGATGTATGGGGGACTCTGTGGACTCTGATGTAAAGGGGGAACTCTTGAGATTAAATCCACATGATTAGAAATGTTATTTTATCACAAAATATTTGCATAGTGAATACTACTACTACAAAAAAGGCCTGCTAGCATAGTGAAAAGAGTCATCAGTTATTTCAGTTGCTTTGGGCTACCCCATGCCTCTTCCATGCCCATTCAAGTTTTAGTCAGCAATAAATACCCCTAGACTGTTTTATTGAGCCAGAGAGAAAAAGAGAAGAAAATACTGTGTGCCTGCAGAGGCGTTGCTAGGGGGGTGCGGGGGGTGCGGTCCGCACCCGGGTGACACCCGCTAGAGGGGTGACACCCTCCCTTTTTTTTTTTTTTTTGATTTTTTTTCTTTAGCCGCCGTTCACCCCGCAGCAGCGCGCGCCTGGTGTCCTCCTTCTTCCAGCCTCAGCCGGCCCTGTCACATCTCACAGAGTGCAGACGTGACGTGACATCACAACACAGTGTCTCTGCTCCGCCCGGGCGGAACGGCAGCTGGAAGTTGTGAAGCTGCCCTCCTCTCCAGACGCCCGCATTGTAAACAGGTGCGGGGGGGGGTGTCCTGGTGTCCCAGCGAGGTTGTTGAGTTGTGTGTGGTGGGGGGGCCGCCGGCGGGGGGGGGAGGGGGTTTGTCGTCTCCTCTAGAGACTCAGATCCAGATTCGGAACAGGTGCGGGGGGGGTCCTGGTTTCCACCGCCGGCACGAGCCCAGGGTGAGGTGCTTGGTATGGTACCGACAGTACCAAAGAGAGCTGGTGTGGGAGGACTCTCAGTGTCTGGCGCCCTGGCTGACCTGAGAGAGAGAGAGAGAAATCTGGTCCAGCCGCCCCCATCCCCCCACCAGACCAGCTCACTCAGCTACTGTGCCTATTATATCTAATATATATCTGTGTCCAGCAGCACCCCCCCCCCCCATCAGACAGACAACACTCACTATATATTAGCTGACTGAGCCCCCCACCCTGAGCTGGTCTGATGATGATGATGGGGGGGGGGGGGGAAGGGGTGCTGCTGGACACAGATATATATTAGATATAATAGGCACAGTAGCTGAGTGACACATCCACCCATCCACCCACCCTGAGCAAGCTGGTCTCATGGGGGGGGGGGGGGGGGTATTGTGTCCACAGTAACAAGGTAGCTGAGCCCAGCGCCACCAGAAAGAGAACCACGCTGCCCAACACCACCAGAGAGAGAACCACACTGCCCAGCGCCACTAGAGAGAGCGTGCCACACTGCCCAGCGCCACCAGAGAGAGCGTGCCACACTGCCCAGCGCCACCAGAGAGAGAGCCACGCTGCCCAGCGCCACCAGAGAGAGCGTGCCACACTGCCCAACGCCACCAGAGAGAGAGAGCCACGCTGCCCAGCGCCACCAGAGAGCGTGCCACACTGCCCAGCGCCACCAGAGAGAGAGAGCCACGCTGCCCAGCGCCACCAGAGAGAGAGCCACACTGCCCAGCGCCACCAGAGAGAGCGTGCCACGCTGCCCAGCGCCACCAGAGAGAGAGAGCCACGCTGCCCAGCGCCACCAGAGAGCGTGCCACACTGCCCAGCGCCACCAGAGAGAGTGCCATGCTGCCCAGCGCCACCAGAGAGAGTGCCACACTGCCCAGCGCCACCAGAGAGAGAAAGCTACGCTGCCCAGCGCCACCAGAGAGCGTGCCACACTGCCCAGTGCCACCAGAGAGAGAGAGAGCCACGCTGCCCAGCGCCACCAGAGAGAGAGCCACACTGCCCAGCGCCACCAGAGAGAACGTGCCACGCTGCCCAGCGCCACCAGAGAGAGAGAGCCACGGTGCCCAGTGCCACCAGAGAGCGTGCCACACTGCCCAGCGCCACCAGAGAGTGCCACGCTGCCCAGCGCCACCAGAGAGAGTGCCACACTGCCCAGCGCCACCAGAGAGAGAGAGAGCTACGCTGCCCAGCGCCACCAGAGAGCATGCCACACTGCCCAGCGCCACCAGAGAGAGAGAGCCACGCTGCCCAGCGCCACCAGAGAGAGTGCCACACTGCCTAGCACCACCAGAAAGAGAACCACGCTGCCCAGCACCACCAGAGAGAGAACCACGTTGCCCAGCACCACCAGAGAGAGAACCACACTGCCCAGCACCACCAGAGAGAGAAAGACTAAGCCAGTGCCAAGGTACAGACATGCTACACTTCTGACCAGATTCGCCCCCGGGCAACCCAGAGTGAGCAATTGTTCAGCCGGAGGGATCACTGCGCTGTTTCGCTGGGTCTGGTAAGTGGGCCTGTCGGCCATTATCCATTACTGATCCTAGGGAATGAGCAATTAGGAACTGCCTAACCTGCTATCCTCTAGTCCTAATACTGCCTGTAGGCCTTTCTGACCGATCCAACGTGCACCAACGATCTCCAACGCTGTACTGCCACCGCGGAAAAAAAAAGGGGGGTATGGGGGGGGTGACACCATGTTTTACCGCACCGGGTGACACCAACCCTAGTGACGCCACTGTGTGCCTGGCTGTGTGAGCATTAAGTGGGTAAATGGGACCAATCAAAACCAGTGGCTCTTTTTGGGGTTCACTACATTTACATGTTAGATATTAGTTCTTCCTCTTACATAGATTGGACACCCTTTATATTGTACCACTTTTCCTGTAGAGACTCCCCATTGTGTCCTAGATGTATTTTGGGACAGGAGGATCTTATTTACATGTTCTGGATCTAGCGCCCCCTAGTGACAGGTTGATACTGTAAGTGAGTTCCCACACTGGGGTCTACTATTCATTGATTCTAGAGGTGGAGGATCCAAGACCCTGCTTCCATTGCTTCTAGAAATGTGCACAACAAAAAAATGTGTTTGATTTTCGTTTCGTTTTTTTCGTTTCCGAAAAAAAATCGTTTATTTTTGTTTAGTTAGTTTCTGTTGATTCGTAACGATTCGTAAATCATCGGTGTTCGTATTCGTAACGATTTGTACATTCGTAAGAGTTATTTTTTTGTTGATTCGTTTTTTCGTTAGTTTAATTTTCGGACGCATTCGTATTTATTCGTACATTCGTAACATTCGTAGATTTGTAATCGGAGCATAATTCATAATCTTATGTATGTGTATGCTATTATTACATTTTAATAATTTAAGAATCGAAAAAAAAAGTTACGAATGTACGAATTTTTTCGTTCAATCCATTCGAAGCACGTTAAGCAGCGCCATTGTAAGAGACACGGAAAATTACGAATCGAAAAAAAAAAAAAGTTACGAATGTACGAATTTTTTCGTTCAATCTATTCGAAGCACGTTAAGCAGCGCCATTGTAAGGGACACGGAAAATTACCAATTCAACAAAAAAAAAAAGTTACGAATGTACGAATTTTTTCGTTAATTTTCGTTGTTCCTGTTTTTGTTTTTCGGATTTTCTTCATTCGTACATTAGTTGTTTCTAATTTGTTTTTTTCGGATTCGTTCGATTCGAATGATTCGTTAATCGGATTCGTACGATTCGAACGATTCGTTATTCGGATTTGTTCGATTCGAACGATTCGTTCATTCGTACGAAAATGAACGAACGAAAATAAAAAAAAAAAAAGAAAAACGAAAAAAAACTAAACGAATTGCACATGTCTAATTGCTTCTGCTTCCCACTCCTTGGTCTAAGGGCCACGTCAGGGCACACACTTATTTGCAAGGGGCCTCTTACATTTCAGTGGTTACAGGCAAGAGGATCTTAGTCACATGTTCTAGATGTAGTGCCTCCTAGCGGTAGGTTTTCACAAGTGAATTCCCACACTGGGGCCTACTATTCATTGATTCTAGAGGTGGAGGATCCAAGACCCTGGTTCCAACGCTTCGGCTTTACACTCCTTGGTCTAGGGGCCATGTCAGGACACACACATTTTTCAACAAGACCCTTACATTTCAATGGTTACAGGCCTGTTTTTTCAAGGAAGGGGGAGAAGGCAGCATGCTGAACACCCCAACTCAAAAATCACCAATCATGGGTTACAAGGCGTGTGGTCTCATAAGGGAACACATTGACCCACCTTCACCAGGTCATCACCCATTTTCTGACCAATTCAATCTCTGCCTCTCCTCCCTAGGTATAGGCTTACCCTCTATTCCATAGGAATAAAGAGACTCCGTCCATATCATACTTTTTCTCCTCTGTACTGCACAGAAATTTGGAACACAAAGTCCAAAGGCAACATTTACCCATTCTGCATGGCTGGTCAAATCCAGATTTCTTGCCCGCAAAAGGGATTTGCTTTAGAAACAGTTACTTCCAACTATCCTGTTGGTGTCCACTCAGAAGAGCACTGATGGCCTTTCCGCTGAAGGTGGAGGTCACTTAAATGGAACATTCTTTGCTGATGGCCCAAACACTCCCACAAGGGCTCAGATAGACTTCCTCTCCTCTAAGATAATCACAACTCCCTTCTCTATTCACTCCACCCTGAACCTGTAGCCGATGACTCCACTCCAGCCACACACCCATTCTTTCCTACCAAGGTGGTTAACGTGCCTCTCATTAGCAGGCCTTACATGGAGATGCCTCCAACTTATCTGGTACTGGCATGATGCGATTTTTATTATTAAAGGGGTTGTAAAGGTAAAAAATGGTAAAAAAAACATCTGACTATACCGGCCCCCCTAGCCCCCCCCCCCCCCCCCCCCGTTTTACTTACCTGACCCCTTGAAAGTCCCGTGCTCGCCCCCGACATCCTCTTCCCCGCTCACCCTGGCCATTGATTGGCTAGAGTGGATGGATTGAAAGCAGCGCAGCCATTGGCTCGTGCTGCTGTCAATCACATCCAATGATGCGGCGCACTGGGGGGGCGGGGCCGAGTGATACAGCGAGCGGCTATAGCAGCCAGCCGTATCACGGGAGTGCGCCCGCAAGTGCTTCTCACCATGCAAGGGAGCTCGCATTTAGGTGAGAAGCACTTGCGGGGGGGAGCCAAGACAGCCGACGAGGGACCCCAGAAGATCAGGTTCGGGGCCACTCTGTGCAAAACGAGCTGCACAGTGAAGGTAAGTATAACATGTTTGTTATTTAAAAACCCCTTTAATCATGCATTCTCCAATGGTCACCTGAGCCAAGTTGGGTCTCCTCAGAATTTGAAGCTTCCCTCTGATGACCCTCATTTCCGGATAGCGACAACCAGAACTGTACTTGGCCAATGGCCAATCTCCCCAACCCCCTAGCACAGGCCCTTGGATAGAAAAGGTGTATTCTGTCCTGTACTTGGAAAGCTTAACCTATGGCCATAGAGGTGACTCTGTGAAGATCGGGCTTTGGTGGCTGAAGGACTCTCCAATTCCACCACCCACCTTGGTCATGAACAGAATCTTCGGAGATCCTGGTCATTAGGATAGGTAGCCGATCTGCACCCACCGCTACATACTACATTCTAATTGTTTCTTATATTCACTACAAAAAAAGATCACATGAACCGAGGTTAAAGTGATACTAAACACATGCTGTTTAACCGCTTCCCGACCGGCGCACAACGATGTACGTCGACAGAATGGCACGGACATGCATAAGGGCGTATAGGTACGTCCCCTTTAAGATGCCGCCGTGCCATCGCGTGCGCGCCGCCGCCGGCGCGCCGGTCAGGACCCCCCTGAGCCTGATCGCGGGTCCCACGGACTCGATCACCGCGGGGATACCCACTATCGTCTCACAGGATGGCTGAACGGGGAGATGCAGAAATAAACAGCATCTCCCCGTTCTGCCTAGCAACTAGTGTCACCGATCTCTGCTCCCTGTGATTGGAGCAGAGATCAGTGTTCACTAGATCACAGCCACGCCCCCCCCACAGTTAGTAACACGCCTCCAGGAACACTTAACCCCTACACTGCCACCTAGTGGTAAACCCCTTCACTGCCAGTGTCATTAACACAGGAATCAGTGCATTTAAATAGCACTGATTGCTGTATAAATGACAATTGTCCCAAAAATGTGTCAAAATTGTCCGATGTGTCCGCCATAATAAAATAGCTGAATCGCTGAATCGCTGAAATCGCTGATCGCCGTCATTACTAGTAAAAAAAAATTTTTTAAATAAAAATGCTATAAAACTAGCCCCTATTTTGTAAACGCTATAATTTCTGCGCAAACCAATCAATAATCGCTTATTGTGATTTTTTTTTTTTTTACCAAAAATATGTAGAAGAATACGTATCAGCCTAAACTGAGGAAAAAAATATATTTTTTATATATTTTTGGAGGATATTTATTATAGCAAAAAGTAAAAAAAATGTTTTTTTTTTTTCCCAAAATTGTCGTTCTTTTTTTTGTTTATAGCGCAAAAAATAAAAACTGCAGGGGCAATCAAATACCACCAAAAGAAAGCTCTATTTGTGGGAAAAAAAAGGACGTCAATTTTGTTTGGGAGCCACGTCGCATGACCGCGCAATTATCAGTTAAAGCGAAGCAGTGCCGAATCGCAAAAAGTGGTCTGGTCTTAAGCCAGCAAAATGGTCCGGTCTGAAAGTGGTTAATTTACATTGTCCCTTCTATTTTTGTAGTTGGATGATGGCACTGTAATTATTTGAATTTAAAAAAAAAAACATTTAAGTACCTTTTAACTTATCGATATAAAGCTGTCACATGTCCCAGCTCTCTCCCAGCCTGTCTGCAGGGAAACATAAGCAGGAGGAGCTTCTAGTCCTCTGCTGCTGGTCACATGTTCAAGATAAAAAAGTAGCCATTGGAATACAATGTAAACATAACAAAATATATATCAATACACTGTTTTAAATTGTCATACAAATATATATTTGAAATCAAATATGTATTATTTTGTGGAAATAACATGGTGTGGGCGGATTTCTGGGAGTCACAGGCTGTGTCATGCCCCTCCAGCCAGAGTCTTAGAATAACATGGAGGCGAAGCCTCCATCAATCAAGATATAATATCCCACCCCCATTGTGTTTTAGCTGGTTAGTGCATATGGAGGAGGAGGGAGGGAGTGGGCTGCCATAGGGGCGGACTGACAACTCATGGGGCCCCCGGGCAATAGGAGATTATGGGGCCACACAGTATACACACACACAGTATACAATCACACAGTATACACATACATGTGCACACAGTATACACAGACATGTTTCTATTGGCTGAGAAGGTACTGGAGAGGTGGGGCAGCTATAATCTCTGGATTTTTAGACCAAAAGAATGTCGGTAAGGGACATTTCAGAAACAGATGTAAAAAAAACACAGATTTTTACATACTGTCCCTGGTTTTACTGAGGCTGGCAACCCTGATGGGGCCCCCTAGTGGCCCACATGTGTGACTTTATAGTCACACAGGCTTCTCAGATGTGATAGGGAGGTAATGCTCAGTGTAGAAACTCACTGAAAACTTAGCATGTCCATAGCTGCCAATGCTCTTTCCCTAGCTGAATTGGGGACATGGACAGAAGGGGGAGATAGAGAGCAGCAAGATCAACCAGGTTTTTTTGCAGAATACAGAAAATGAATCTCATAGTGACTGAGTGAGTATGAACAGCATGTAATACACCATTTATTGAGAGTTTTTTATGGTGTTGGCTTAGTGATAGACACGTGCAATTCTTTTCGTTTTTTGTTTTTTTTTCGTTATTTTCGTTCGTTCGTTTTCGTACGAATGAACGAACGATTCGCTAAAAAATTTAACGAATAACGAATCGTTTGAATCGAACGAATCCGAAAACAACGAAAATCTGAAAAAAACTAATTAGAAACAACGAATGTAGGAATAGAAGAAAATCCGAAAAACGGGAACAACGAAAATCAAAATTAACGAAAAAATTTGTACATTCGTAACTTTCTTTTTTTTTTTCAATTGGTAATTTTCCGTGTCCCTTACAATGGCGCTGCTTAACGTGCTTAGAATGGATTGAACGAAAAAAATCGTAAATTCGTAACTTTTTTTTTTGATTCGGAATTTTCCGTGTCTCTTACAATGGCGCTGCTTAACGTGCTTCAAATGGATAAAACGAAAAAATTCGTACATTTGTAACTTTTTTTTTCGATTCGTAATTTTCCGTGTCTCTTAAAATGTAATAATAGCATACACATTACATAAAATTATGAATTATGCTCCGATTACGAATCTACGAATGTTACGAATGTTACGAATGTATGAATAAATACGGATGCGTCTGAATTTCGAATAAACGAAAATTAAACTAACGGAAATACGAATCAACGAAAAAATAACTCTTACGAAAATACGAATCGTTACGAATACGAACACCGACGACTTTACGAATCAACGGAAACGAAAAAAACGAAACGTAAATAAACAAATTTTTTTGTTGTGCACATGTCTACTTAGTGACACTTTATTATTTATTAAAAACTGTATGAATTTATATCTCCTATACAATTAAACTGCGATTGTAATCCTCATACAACAACACTGTATATTACATATCTGTAGTTCAAGGTTGTGTTTTTATCAACTACATAACAAGAAGATTGATGGCCGCCTTCTCTTCTTTTTCTTTTCGCCGTCTTGTCTTGTAATATTATTTTTAAAATTTTTCCTGTTGTATGATACTTCAAAAAACTTTAAGAACTTGAATAAAGAATATCTTGTTTCTGAGAGCGCCACATTCATCATCCCGCCGCTGTCTCTTCCCATAGAGCATCGTCCCGCCATTCAGATACAAGGACAAACTCCCGCAAAGAAAACAAAGAAAATCTTTCTCCACCTCGCTCACTCAGACATTATTTCATCTGAGAACCCTCCATACTTATAATAAAAATCTATATTGACATGCAAAACATAAAATGAATATCTCAGTGGTCTTGGGAAAGGCATCCACCCTGCCAAAGCATTGACCCGAATGTACTACACATTTTACCACTTTTTGAGATTTGTTGTTTGCAAGTTAGTTAAAAAACTTTTTTTTTTTTGCTAGAAAACTACTTAGCCCAATTTTTTTTTATATTGTGAAAGATAATGTTCCGAAAAGTAAATTGATACCCAACATGTCACGCTTCAAAATTGGGCCAGCTCGTGGAATGGCGACAAACTTTTACCCTTAGGCGACGTTTAAAAAATTCTACAGGTTGCATGTTTTTAGTTACAGAGGAGGTCTAGGGCTAGAATTATTGCTCTCGCTCTACCGATCGCGGTGATACCTCACATGTGTGGTTTGAACACCGTTTTCATATGCGCGCGCTACTCCCGTCTGCGTTCGCTTCTGCGCGCGAGCTCGGCGGGACAGGGCGCGTTTAACCACTTCAGCCCCGGACCAATTTGCAGCCAAAGGACCAGGCCCCTTTTTGCGATTTTGCACTGCGTTGCTTTAACTGACAATTGCGTGGTCGTGCGACGTGGCTCCCAAACAAAATTGGCTTTTTTTCCCACAAATAGAGCTTTCTTTTGGTGGTATTTGATCACCCCTGCGGTTTTTATTTTTTGCGCTATAAACAAAAATAGAGCGACAATTTTGAAAAAAAATCAATATTTTTAACTTTTTGCTATAATAAATATCCCCCAAAAAATATATAAAAAAACATTTTTTTTCCTCAGTTTAGGCCGATACGTATTCTTCTACATATTTTTGGTAAAAAAAATCGCAATTAGCGATTATTGATTGGTTTGCGCAAAAGTTATAGCGTTTACAAAATAGGGGATAGTTTTATAGCATTTTTATTAATATTTTTTTTTTTTTACTAGTAATGGCGGCGATCAGCGATTTTTATTGTGGCTGCGACATTATGGCGGACACATCGGACATTTTTGACACATTTTTGGGACCATTGTCATTTATACAGCAATCAATGCTATTTAAATGCATTGATTCCTGTATAAATGACACTGGCAATGAAAGAGTTAACCACTAGGGGGCGGGGAGGGGTTATGGTCTGTGACGTGTGTGTGTTTTTTTTTACATTGAACTGGGGAATGTATACAGGGCATGGGCGTCCGCAGATAGAGGCAAGGGGGGTCAAGTGCCCCCCCCTGGAATCGGGGCCGCTGTCAGCTAGGAGCTCTGGAACTTTTTTATTTTTTCTAAAGAACAGCTGAGCGAGAAGCACGGCTGTGCAGTGAACAGGAGGAGGGGCTGGCTGAGGAAATGTGTAGCAGGGAGGGTCGGAGGAGCAAGTAACCATCATGCAGCAGACAGTGTAACCCCCTCCCTCCCCCCCCCCCTGCAGCCCGCCACATTTAAATGTACAGAGGTGCTGGATCGGGGATGAATGGGGGCGTCGGGAGGGAGATACACAGTACCTGAAGCCAAGGAGATAGAGGATGGTATGACCACAGCAAAACTAATCCTGCAGCACACAGAACAATGTCATATGTAATGCTGGCCGGCCGCTGTCATCCAGAAATCTATGCCTTTTCGGCAGTGTGCAGGTTACTGATCAGCCTCCCCTCCCTCTTGTCTGGCTCTGTACTCTTTTTTAGCTTCCTAACCTGCTGATAAGATCTCTGGGAGACGCTGCAGCCGGCCGGCATTCTGTGTCCAGTGAGGGGTCACACGTTTGGCTGTTAACCATTTCAACTCAGCTATTTAGCCAGAGCTCTGTGTGTGCTGCAGTTTGATGTTTTTTGGATGATTTATTGCTGATTCAGGCTAGAAGCTTCACAGACTCATTAACTGTTTACTGTTCTCCACTAATCCTGACCAGGTCACTGTAAGACCATTTGAATTTTGGAAAGTGGATGTGTTGCTGTCTTCTGGCACTTGGTTGTACTTTAAAAGGAGGATTACTAACTTAATCTTGAAGAGCTGCTTTAAGTAGAGTGGTGCAGCCCTACTATACACTTTTACACTGAGTTCAGCCATACATCCATTCTCTGACCCTCTCCTGTATCATGTCTGCAGTCTCTGACCCTCTCCTGTATCATGTCTGCAGTCTCTGACCCTCTCCTGTATCATGTCTGCAGTCTCTGACCCTCTCCTGTATCATGTCTGCAGTCTCTGACCCTCTCCTGTATCATGTCTGCAGTCTCTGACCCTCTCCTGTATTATGTCTGCAGTCTCTGACCCTCTCCTGTATTATGTCTGCAGTCTCTGACCCTCTCCTGTATCATGTCTGCAGTCTCTGACCCTCTCCTGTATCATGTCTGCAGTCTCTGACCCTCTCCTGTATTATGTCTGCAGTCTCTGACCCTCTCCTGTATTATGTCTGCAGTCTCTGACCCTCTCCTGTATCATGTCTGCAGTCTCTGACCCTCTCCTGTATCATGTCTGCAGTCTCTGACCCTCTCCTGTAGTATGGCTGCAGTCTCTGACCCTCTCCTGTAGTATGGCTGCAGTCTCTGACCCTCTCCTGTAGTATGTCTGCAGTCTCTGACCCCCTCCTGTAGTATGTCTGCAGTCTCTGACCCCCTCCTGTAGTATGTCTGCAGTCTCTGACCCTCTCCTGTAGTATGTCTGCAGTCTCTGACCCTCTCCTGTAGTATGTCTGCAGTCTCTGACCCTCTCCTGTAGTATGTCTGCAGTCTCTGACCCTCTCCTGTAGTATGTCTGCAGTCTCTAACCCTCTCCTGTAGTATGTCTGCAGTCTCTGACCCTCTCCTGTAGTATGTCTGCAGTCTCTGACCCTCTCGTGTAGCATGTCTGCAGTCTCTGACCGTCTCTTGTAATGTGTCTTGCACATATACAAAAATTACATTTAAATCCTGCAAGGCTATTTAAAAACACCTGAATATATTCAAAAAATATGGGGATTTGGTCACACTATATGGCAGCCCACTTACTGCGTCAAAGTACCCCTTAATTAGTGGGTCCTACACTGGTAAAAGAATGAAAGATCCTGCGTCTCAACCATTGGAGATGCATTCCTCTTTTATCATCTTTATGCTATTGTGCCCATATAACTGCTATTGAGGCACACCAGCATCTATATGGGCACAAAAGCAGCTATATGGGCACAACAGCATAAAGATGCTATTGTGTCCATACAGATTTTAAAATCTCCACTGTCTTAAGCCAATGCTGCACCATGCAGGTGTATTTTTTATTTATTTTTTGTAATTGATTGATTGCCTAATTGTATGTTTATTTATACCTTTACTTGCTGTGGTCGCTCGCAGCATATTTTGCATGGTTTTGCATGTGGCTCAGATCACCACAGCAAAACCAGGTACACTCTCTACCCCAAAAAGTGCCAAATGTGGCAGTGGAAGGGGGGAGGGTGCAAACAAGTGGTGCTTCCCCTTTTGGGTGGAGCTCTGCTTTAACACTGCCACAAGCCACCAATAGGGAGGGTAGATTGAAAGTAGATTTCCAGCTTGCGCTAGCCTTAAAAACTGCCCCCCGTCCCCTTACCCCTAACACCTATGCAGACTAACCTATTTTCAGACTGTTCCAATCTGGTCATGTTATCTCACCTGTGTGATCCAGCAGCGTATGCAGGGGAGAGGAGGGAGCACCAATAACAACTGTGACATGGGAACCTATGGGTGACATCACCTCATCAGGCATAATCAGCCGTCGCCAAGCGCTTTCTCCCCTGCAGCCGCTGTTGACTGACACAGGTAAGATCACACGACCAGACCTTAAAATGATGCCCCCCCCTGAAAAAAGTTCTGCGGACGCCCATGATACAGGGTGCTAGATCTAGCAATTAATTTTTTTCCTGTAAAAAATTTGCATTTTATAATTTTTCCAAAAAACTACAAAAAAATAAATTAAACAAAATAATCCTTTTTTTTAGCTTGCCATCATAATATAAGCTTTTTAAATGAGCAAAAATTAATTAGTCTAAAAACTGTAATATTACATTTTGATAAAAAATAAATAAATAATAATAATAGAAGGATTGAGTAGATAAATGATACATTCTATGCATGATACCGTTTTGAAATATTGTATCATTTATCTACTCAATCCTTCTATTATTATTATTTTTTTTTTATCAAAATGTAATATTACAGTTTTTAGACTAATTAATTTTTGCTCATTTAAAAGGCTTATATTATGATGGCAAGCTAAAAAAAAAGTATTATTTTGTTTAATTTTTTTTTGTATTTTTTTTGAAAAATTATAAAATGCACATTTTTTACATGAAAAAAATGAATTGCTAGATCTAGCACCCTATATACATTCCCCAGTTCTACTGAGTGCACCAGGTCTCTTTTGAGATCCTAAAATTATACATTCTATGCATGATACAGTTTTGAAATATTGTATAATTTATCTACTCAATCCTTCTATTATTAATTTTTATTATTTTATTTTATTTAATTATTTTCGTTTTTTTTAAAAATGATAAAATGCACATTTTTTTTACATGAACAAAAAAAATCGCTAGATCTAGCACCCGGTACACATGCCCCAGATCTTTTACTGAGTGCCTTGGGTCTCAATTTGAGATCTGGAGATGATACATTCTATGCATAATACCGTTTTGAAATATTGTATCATCTCCAGATCTCAAATAATTTTTCAAAAAAACTAAAAAAAAAATTAAAAATAAATAAAACCTAAAAAAAGCTAAAAAGTTCTGGCAGCGAAATGGTTAAAGATGCCCAGAGCTCACAGCGAAAAAAAAAACTGCACGCGCCTGATATATATTTAACAGCGGCCTATATATAAATTCTGTCATTCGCTGCTTGTACTTTTCCACCCGTCCCGTTTTTTTCCTTCACGCAGTACAAGGCGACGTCTCGTAATAGCATGTTTCGCCACACTGTCATTAGCTGTTACTGATACCAATAGACATTGATGTATTTTAAATAATTATGCAAATTTTTTGCCTGCCTTTTATTTAAATTCACATTTTCTTGGCTATTAAAAAAGGAGACTTTACTTGCTGAGGAAGCAATACCTAGCTGTTTACATTAAACTTATCACAATGTGCAATAAAAATGTAATTTTGCATCCAAGCTGTCTTTGTATCAATGTTAAATGAACTTTCATAGGCATTCGGTAAATTGCACACTTATAAATTACTTATTTACAACAGCTGGGATATGACAGATCAACGCTCAGCTTCACTTTGGAAGCAGAAAGGAGATGATATTTTTTTTTTTCTTCTTGTAATTTTATTTTTTTTTATTTTCTTTTTTATTTATTTTTTTAGAAGAGTTAAATGACCCTGAACATACAGATGCTACGTACATTTCAAATTTGCATTTCAGCACTTAGCTGAGTTTTTCACCCTCATTTTCCACCCACTAGAGCTGCTGCTGTCGTACAAATTACTTTACTAATCCTTTACTGCCCCATTTTGAATTGTGCTTCTACATGGTCATTTGGGAATTTGGCATAAATTAAAAAAAAAAAAAAAATCAAAATGTAATGATGTGACTGTCTATTGTTTATGTTTAGAGTAGACATGTGCACAATAGAAAAATTTGTTTATTTTCGTTTCGTTTGTCTCTTTACCGTTGATTCGTAACGATTCGTAAATTTGTAAGTCGTCGGTGTTCGTATTCGTAACGATTCGTATTTTCGTAAGAGTTATTTTTTCGTTGATTCTTTTTCCCGTTAGTAAAATTTTTGTTTATTCGAAATTCGGACGCATTCGTATTTTCGTAGATTTAGTTACATTCGTACTTTCGTTAGATTGATTTATTCGTACTTTCGTAACATTGTTTTCGTAGATTCGTAATCGGAGCATAATTCATAATTTTGTGTAATGTGTATGCTATTATTACATTGTAAGAGACACGGAAAATTACTAATCGAAAAAAAAAGTTACAAATGTACAAATTTTTTCATTCAATCCATTCGAAGCACATTAAGCAGCGCCATTGTAAGAGACACGGAAAATTACGAATCGCAAAAAAAAAAAAAAAGTTACGAATGTACGAATTTTTTCATTCAATCCATTCGAAGCACGTTAAGCAGCGCCATTGTAAGAGACACGGAAAATTACGAATCGAAAAAATAAAAGTTACGAATGTACGAATTTTTTCGTTCAATCCATTCAAAGCATGTTAAGCAGCGCCATTGTAAGAGACACGGAAAATTACCAATTCAACAAAAAAAATAAAGTTACGAATGTACGATTTTCGTTGTTCCTGTTTTTTTTTCGTTTTCATTTTGATTTTTTTTTCGTTTTCGGATTCGTTCGATTCGTTAAAATTTTTAGCGAATCGTTCGTTCATTCGTACGATAACAAATGAACGAATATAAGGAATTTTAACGAAAAACTAAAAAAAACTAAACAAATTGCACATGTCTAGTTTAGAGGAATCCAGCGATTTGGACCTCTTTCAAGTCTCTCCCTGCTTTGGAAAGACAGGGTCTCTTTTGTAACGAATTCCCTCTCCTCCTCTGTCTGCTGCAGTTGTCTTTGTTTAACTACCTGAGCCCGGGAAGGATTTACCCCCTTCCTGACCGGGCCATTTTTTTGCGATTCGGCACTGCGTCGCTTTAACTGACAATTGCGCAGTCGTGCGACGTTGTACCCAAACTAAATTATATAAAAATGGTAAAGAACTGCGGCGCTAAATTAAACTAAAAATAGGTAAAATCGCTAAAATAGGAATAAAAGACAACCAATATTAAGGTGAAAGTTCTTCCGTGCAACAATGTCTCACTCCCCAAATAATTTTTGACTCTTGAGGCTCAAATCAAGCTACAAAGTAAAATCAACCTTTGGAAGTAACACAGAACATAAATCCAAAGGAATAGAAAGCGTCCTTCAACCAAAGCAACCCCTTTGAAAAAGTCACGTTGGCAGTGACGCAACGCGTCAGGGAAAGAGAGTCGGGTGGCATCCTCTGTGTTTCGATTGCGGCCGAGATCGGAAATACTATATGAGAAGTGCTGTTTTTTTTAAACATTTGATGTAAGTGCATTTCTTTTATTAAATTCAAGTTATTTAAATGCTACACTATGGAGTCCTCCCTTTTCTATTTTAGCGAGTGATTTTACCTATTTTTAGTTTAATTTAGCGCCGCAGTTCTTTACCATTTTTATATTCTTGTTGAGTGTGTGAGCACTCTTTTCTGCTGGCAGCTTCAGTTACTGTTTATCTAATTATTGTTATTAATTTTTTTGGTTTGCGCATCAGTTTTACATTTACCGTTTTACATTTACCCAAACTAAATTGATGTCCTTTTTTTCCCACAAATAGAGCTTTCTTTTGGTGGTATTTGATCACCTCTGTGGTTTTTATTTTTTGCGCTATAAAAAAAAAAGAGCGACAATTTTGAAAAAAAAAACACAATATTTTTTACTTTTTGCTATAATGAATATCCCAAAAAAATATTAAAAAAAAAATTGTTCATCAGTTTAGGCCAATATGTATTCTTCTACATATTTTTGGTAAAAAAAATCTGCAATAAGCGTGTATTGATTGCGCAAAAGTTATAGCGTCTACAAAATAGGGGATATATATGGCATTGTTATTATTAATTTTTTTTTTTTTACCATGGCGGTGATCAGAAATTTTTATCGTGACTGCGACATTGCAGTGGACAGATCGGACACTTTTGACAATTTTTTGGGACCATTGACATTTATACAGCGATCAGAGCTAAAAAATAGCCACTGATTACTGTATAAATGTCACTGGCAAGGAAGGAGATATCACTAGGGGGTGATCAAGGGGTTAAATGTGTTATCGTGTTCAGGATTTGTTATTCTGACCACAAAAAAACGCCAAATGCTCATAAACACTAATAAACATTGATAAACGCTCAAAAATGTGGCTCACCAGCGTTTTTTTATGTTTTTGATCCATTGAAAAAAAAAACGCTAACGTGGAAAAACGCTAAAAACGCTAATAGACGCTATTGCAAAAACGTTGAAAGAAGGGTTCTGACTTAAAGGGATGGTGGCAACCCTAGCGGGCGCACACCACCGGCACGCTCTTGCTTCCGCTGAACTCTGCGGGAGCGTGCCCGCGGGTAAGGCGGACTCGACGTCTGCCGGCGATCGCCGTTTTACAGAGGCAGAAGGGGGATCTGCCTGTGTAAACAAGCGGATCCCCGTTCTGACAGGGGGACATGTCAGAGATCTTCTGTTCCCAGTGATCTCTGCCATGTCCCTGGCAGCCCATCTCCCCTACATTTTGAACACACCAAGGGAACACAGTTAACCACTTGATCGCCCCTAGTGTTAACCCCTTCCCTGCCAGTCACATTTACACAGTAATCAGTGCATTTTTATAGCACTGATCGCTGTATAAATGTCACTGGTCCCAAAAAAGTGTCAAAAGTGTCCGATATGTCCGCCTGCAATATTGCAGTCCCGCTAAAAATCGCAGATCGTCGCCATTACTAGTAAAAACAATACAAAGTACATAAAAGTCTGTAAATCTATCCCATAGTTTGTAGACGTGATAACTTTTGTGCAAACCAATCAATATTTGTTTATTGCCATTTTTTTTTTTTTAACAAAAATATGTAGCATCAGGCCTAAACTGATGAATAAATTTGTTTCTTTATATATTTTTTTTGGATATGTATTATAGCAGAAAGTTAAAAAAAATATAGTTTTTTTTTTAAAATTGACGCTCTTGACCACAAATAGAGCTTTCATTTGGTGGTATTTGATCACCTCTGCGGTTTTAATTTTTTGCGCTATAAACAAAAAAAGAGCGACAATTTTTAAAATAATCCCAATATTTTTTATTTTTTAGTTTTTCTGACCACAAAAAAATGCCAAATGCTCATAAACACTGATAAAGACAGATAATTACTCAAAAATGTGTCTCACCAGCGTTCTTTTAACATTTTTTAACAATTAAAAAAAAAAAAACGCTAACGTGGATAAACGCTAAAAAACACTAATAAACGTTATTGCAAAAACGTTAAACGTTGAAAGACTCACTGCAAATCTACTGGCATTTTTATAACGTTATTTTAATGTCCAATGTGCATGGAGTCTAAAGCCCCGTACATACGATTTTCCGACGGGAAATGTTGGATGACAGGCTGTTGGCGGAAAATCCGACCGTGTGTACGCTCCATCGGACAATTGTTGTCGGACTTTCCGTCAACAAATGTGTGTTGTCAGATTTTCCGATCGTGTGTACACAAGTCCATCGGACAAAAGTCCAAAGTACAAACACGCATGCTCGGAAGCAAGGACGAACCAGAAGCGGTCGGTCTTGTAAACTAGCGTTCGTAATGGAGAATTAACATCCGTGACGCTGCAAATCTCCAAATGCAGCGCACAATTCTCTTCTTCATTAATGGGATGATAATGAAGCTGCTTTGCTGGTGATACTGATGGAGTTATTGCAAACAAATTTTCAAAGCCTTTTTTTTCTAGTGATATCAAGAATAATATTATTATGCTTTTTTTTTTTTTTTATTTGGGCAAGTTACCTCACACCATTATCCTGTAGTTTTTAGGATGAAAGATACAACTATGTTGGTGTCCCTTGTCAATTTTACATTGTATTTTTTTAATTGTAACTGCCGACTCCCAAACTGTCATTTGAAGTAAAACACATAGCCAAGTATTATTCTACACAATTTTTTTATTGTGCATTAAAAAAAGAAAACAAATAAAATTAGACATGCTATCTGCCAATAGAACTTAACCAAAAAGTGCATTCTATGCATCCAAAAATATAGAAAATATACCAAATCAAATCATTATTATTCAACCAAAAAATAAAATAAAAGCCTCATGCGTGTGTCCTGCTTCTTAATATAGGGGTTCAACAAAGCCAAGAGTTGGTGAAAGCAGGGGTCCGTCATCTGGAGATATTCCCCGAAAAACATCCGGATTTCTCTCTTGGAGCTCCCGCAGCAAAGGCATATCACATAATTGATCACGATTAATAAAGCAACCAATTTTTGGTCCAAGAAATCCTCCTCCTCCTGTTCCTGGACTGGACTTGGGTCAAAGCAATAACTCCAAGGACAATAATAAATAACACATTATCTCCTCCGATTCCGCAAAACATGTCTGGTTGAAGAACGGCTGTTCCAAAAGGGCGTCACAGTGGTGTAGTGGTTAGCACTCTCACCTAGCAGTAAGAAGGGTCGCTGGTTCGAATCCCAACCATGACACTACCTGCCTGGAGTTTGCATGTTCTCCCTGTGCCTGTGTGGGTTTCCTCCAGGTACTCTGGTTTCCTCCCACAATCCAAAGACATGCAGGTAGGTTAATTGGCTTCTGTCCAAATATTGGCCCTAGTATATGAATAGGGACCTTGGATTGTGAGCTCCTGGAGGGTAGGGACAGATGTGAGTGTGCAATGTACAGGGATAGGGACAATTGTAGACTCCTCACTCAGGTTGAACTGGGTGGACTGATGTCTTTATTCAACCTTACTAACTATAAAACTATGAAACAAAATGAAAAGCGCAAATCAACACTCACCAAACTTCTCTAACATGAAATTAGCAGAAGAAGCCCAAAAGGGGGCACTAAAGAGATGTCACTACATTCATAATTGTTGGCCAACAATTGTGTGGCCGTGTGTATGCAAGACAAGTTTGGGCCGAAGCCCTTCGGACAAAATTCCATGGTTTTGTTGGCCAACAATCCGATCGTGTGTACGAGGCTTAAAGCGGTGTTTCAGCAAAAAAAAAAAAATTTTTATAAGTCAGCTGCTGACTTTTAATAAGTACACTTTACCCTCCCAGGGCGCCCGCGATGCGATCACTGCCCGTTTCCTACTGCGCATGCGCGAGTCGCGCACGGCCTACTGCGCATGCGCGAGTCGTCGCGCGGCCTACTGCGCATGCGCGAGTCGTCGCGCGGCGCTTTGTGAATGGGGAACGCGATGTGTTGTGGGACACAGTTCCCATAACACACCGCGCCCCATTCACTAGAAGACGGCGTAGGAGCAGAAGACAGAACAGCGCCGCGGAACAGGAAGAGGCAGATTAGGACGATCTGCCTAGCAACAGCCATTTCTGGTAAGTAAAAAAAAAAATAATTATTTTATTTTTCATTTTTAATTTTTATTAACCTTTTGATCAAGTTTTTTTTTTTCAGGGTGGCCCTCCACTTTAAGTCCACTTTGTTCAGAGCGTCATTTCCCTTTGAGCACTAGTAAAGTCAGTGCGATGCTCTGTCCCGATCCCATCCATTCAGCAAAGTAATAATCTGCAGACAGTCCAGCCCTGCTCTGAAAAATGGATATGATCATAGAAAACATCTGCCGCGACTTTGTTTTAATTTAGCGGTTCCATTTTTTTTTTTTTGCGACGAGAAGGCACAGGTGTTGATGGTTACCGACAGCCCAACAAGAAAATAAAAACATCTTTTTAGCCGCGTGAATTATCTCCTCTCTCTCCTGTGCCTATTGCTATTCACGTCATAATTGGGGCTGTTTTTCTCGCTGACATTTTGATTTATGGGGTGCTAACAAATCAGGACACATGGCAGCAGGCTGCTCCCGGGACACGATGGTTTTAGAGGGTTGTAAATCTAAGACTTCAAAATCTCACCGTGCAGCTGACCTGGGGACGCTGCTGCGGATTCCTCCTCGTCGGAGGAAACTTCAGGCAATTCATTCTATTCGTTTTCACATTGAGCGCAGAGAAAACGTATTATATTTAAAATGACTTCCCATTGAGGATTTAGAGGGGAAGAATAAAATAGCAATTTTGCCGAAGGAAGATTTGTTTCTGTAGTGCTAAGCTTACAACAACATTGATAGGCACGGCACCAGTGGGAACAATTTATTCTGCACAAACTTACCTATTATACGCAAGTTTGACCTGAGGTTGGTGTCCCGCCATTCTTGGGAAGTGAAGAAACAAATCTTGCTCTTGTTTCATAAAAGTATCTGTAAACTTAATGACTAAAACCTAAAATAAGCTTTAAAGCTCAATTCGAGCATCCTACAGTATCTCACAAAAGTGAGTACACCCCTCACATTTTTGTAAATATTTTATTCTACCTTTTCATGTGACAACACTGAAGAAATGACACTTTGCTACAATGTAAAGTAGTGAGTGTACAGCTTGTATAACAGTGTACATTTGCTGTCCCCTCAAAATAACTCAACACACAGCCATTAATGTCTAACAAAAGTGAGTACACTCCGAAGTGAAAATGTCCAAATTGGGCCCAATTAGCCATTTTCCTTCCCAGGTGTCATGTGACTCGTTAGTGTTACAAGGTCTCAGGTGTGTTAAATTTGGTGTTATCGCTCTCACTCTCTCATACTGGTCACTGGAAAGGCCCATACACACGATCGGACTTTTTGACAACCAACATGCAAATTAGCTGTTTTGGACCAACATCCGACCGTGTGTACGCTCCATCGGACCAACTTTTTCCAGGTTTCATCGGACTTTTGTTGGCTGTGCGAACGGACCAACTTTCTGCCAACAAAAGTCCGATGGACCAAAGTCCGACCGTGTGTACACAAAACCAACGGACTTTTGTACAAACCAATGCAGAACCAATGCAAAAGATCAGACAACAATACAGAAGTTGACCAAAGGTGGCGGTAAAGAGCAGAAAAACCAAGTGATTTGGTGAAAGTTGGCTGAAAAAGTCCTGCCGTGTGTATGCAATACCAACTTGGGGCCAACGCCCTTTGGACAAAAATCCACGGGAAAGTTGGTCCACGGTCCGATCGTGTGTATGAGGCTAAAGTTCAACATGGCACCTCATGGCAAAGAACTCTCTAAGGATTTGAAAAAAAGAATTGTTGCTCTACATCAAGATGGCCTAGGCTATAAGAAGATTGCCAAGACCCTGAAACTAAGCTGCAGCACGGTGGCCAAGACCATACAGCAGTTTAACAGCACAGGTTCAACTCAGAACAGGCCAACCAAAGAAGCTGAGTGCACGTGCTCAGCGTCATATCCAGAGGTTGTCTTTGGGAAATAGACGTATGAGTGCTGCCAGCATTGCTGCCGAGGTTGAAGGGGTGGGGGGGTCAGCCTGTCAGTGCTCAGACCATATGCCGCACGCTGCATCAAATTGGTCTGCATGGCTGTCATCCCAGAAGGAAGCCTCTTCTAAAGACGATGCGCAAGAAAGCCTGCAAACAGTTTGCTGAAGGCAAACAGACTAAGGACATGGATTACTGGAACCATGTCCTGTGGTCTGATGAGACAAGATAAACTTATTTGGTTCAGATGGTGTCAAGCGTGTGTGGGGGCAACCAGGTGAGGAGTACAAAGACAAGTGTGTCTTGTCTACAGTCAAGCATGGTGGTGGGAGTGTCATGGTTTTGGGCTGCATGAGTGCTGCCGACACTGGGGAGCTACAGATCATTGAGGGAACCATGGATGCCAACATGTACTGTGACATATTGAAGCAGAGCATGATCCCCTCCCTTCAGAGACTGGGGCGCAGGGCAGTATTCCAACATGATAACGACCCCAAACACACCACCAAGATGACCACTGCCTTGCTAAAGAAGCTGAGGGTAAAGGTGATGGACTGGCCAAGCATGTCTCTAGACCTAAACCCTAGTGAGCATCTGTGGGGCATCCTCAAAGGGAAGGTGGAGGAGCGCAAGGTCTCTAACATCCACCAGCTCCTTGATGTCATCATGGAGGAGTGGAAGAGGATTCTAGTGGCGACCTGTGAAGCTCTGGTGAACTCCATGCCCAAGAGGGTTAAGGCAGTGCTGGAAAATAATGGTGGCCACACAAAATATTGACACTTTGGGCCCAATTTGGACATTTTCACTTAGGGGTGTACTCACTTTTGTTGCCAGCGGTTTAGACAATAATGAATGTGTGTTATACAAGCTGTACACTCACTACTTTACATTGTAACAAAGTGTCATTTCTTCAGTGTTGAAAAAATATAAATACAGCGCTCACAAACATGAACATGAACCAATCATAATAATAATATAATAATATATAATATCAAAACATAAAGTCCATGAAAAACTGGAACAAATGCTTCCCATCCGCTGTGCAGAAAAGTGCAAAAAGTGTTTCAGAAATTCTCAGGCGTATCAAAACACCCCCCATATGTGCCCCCACTCACCGGATCACAACGACACCCAGCTTTTCAGTCTGGGGATCAATTCAGACTTAAACCAATATCCAAAGATGACAGGTTCAATAATAGGACTTGATGATAGATACTCCTTTAGGATGGTCACTAAAATCTTCAAGATGGATTTCTCAGCCATACAAACAGGTACCCAAAATGAGAAAGATGGACTAATAGTGAAGTAAGCTAGGAACAGGTTTTATTGCACATAAAAAATTAATACTTACAAACGTAAGTTAAAAACAGGCATAACAATGGAGATGAATGCAGCAAACGCAATTCTTGGCATTCGTTCCACGAGACCGGAAGTGACGTCAGTCGTGCCGGAAGTTGCGTCAATGCATTTTGCCCTCCTACAGGGCGTCATCAAAGGACCTCTTCAGTGTTGTCACATTATACAAAGATATAATATTATTATTATTATTCTACACGATTTATATAGCGCCAACAGTTTACGCAGCGCTTTACAATGTATAGGGGGGACAACACAATTACAGTACAGTTCAATACAGAAGGTACAGGAGGGCCCGGCTCGTAGAGCTTACATTCTAAAGGGACGGGGTGGTGGTGCAAAAGGTAATAGCTGCAGAGAATGATTTGATGGGGGATATAATAAGATATTTACAAAAATTTGAGGGGTGTACTCACTTTTGTGAGATACTGGACTCTGTTGTGCTGGGGGGATAGGGGCACTTTGTTGTGCTGGGGGAATGGGGGGACTCTGTTGTGTTGGTGGAATAGTTTTTTTTGTTGTGCTTGGGGGATAGTGGGACTCTGTTGTGCTGGGGGGACAGTTGAACTTTGTTGTGCTGGGGGGATAGTGGGACTCTGTTGTACTGGGGGGATAGGGGGACTTTGTTGTGCTTGGGGATAGGGGGACTCTGTTGTACTGGGGGGATATGGGGACTTTGTTGTGCTGGGGGATAGTGGGACTCTGTTGTACTGGGGGGATAGGGGGACTTTGTTGTGCTGGGGGAATAGGGGGACTCTGTTGTGCTAGGGGGATAGGGGGACTCTGTTGTGTTGGTGGAATATGGGGATTCTGTTGTTCTGGGGGATAGTGGGACTCTGTTGTACTGAGGGGATAGGGGGACTTTGTTGTGCTGGGGGAATAGGGGGACTCTGTTGTGCTAGGGGGATAGGGGGACTCTGTTGTGTTGGTGGAATATGGGGATTCTGTTGTGCTGGGGGATAGTGGGACTCTGTTGTACTGGGGGGATAGGGGGACTTTGTTGTGCTGGGGGGATAGTGGGACTCTGTTGTACTGGGGGGATAGGGGGACTTTGTTGTGCTGGGGGAATAGGGGGACTCTGTTGTGCTAGGGGGATAGGGGGACTCTGTTTTGCTTGAGGTGTAGGGGGGATAGGGGGGGATGAGGGGACTCTGCTGTGCTGGGGGGATAGGGGGATTCTGTTGTGCTGGGGGGATAGGGGGATTCTGTTGTGCTGGGGGGGATAGGGGGATTCTGTTGTGCTGGGGGGATAGGGGGATTCTGTTGTGCTTGGGAGATAGGGGGACTTTGTTGTGCTGAGAGAATGGGGGGACTCTGTTGTGATAGAGTCAGGCCCTGTTGTGATAGGAGGATACTCTGGCTGTGAAGAGGGGGGGGGGACTTCTGTGATAGAGGCAGGCTCTGTTGTGATAGGAAATACTCTGTTGTGATGGAGTGACTCTATTTTGATGGGGGGCTCTGTTGTTATGGGGGGGTGGGGGGGGTTCTTTTGTGGGTGACTCTGATGGAATGGTGGCAACTCTGATTTGAAGGAGGTGATGTAATGGGGGAAGCATTGATGTAAAGGGGGCAGAACTCCTGCATGCGGCACCGAGGAGTGGGTGACATCATCATCCAGTGAAAATGTCAGTGTCCTCCAGCCCAACAATTACAGATCAGGACTGGGGTGTCTGGGAGGTGAGATGGAGAGGGGAAGGGTGGAGAGGAGAGGGGAGGGGAGATGGAGAGGAGAAGGGAGGAGAGAGGGAGAGGAGACGAGAGGAGAGAAAGAGAGAAGAGAAGGAGAGGAGCGAAAGAAAGAAGAGGAGAGGAGAGATGGAGAGAATAGGTTTGGAGAGGAGAAGGGAGGAGAGATGGAGAGAAGAGGGTTAGAGAGGAGAGGGGGGGGTGAGATGGAGAGAAGAGGGTTGGAGAGGAGAGGAGAGGGGAGGAGAGATGGAGAGAAGAGGGTTGGATGGGAGAGGAGAGATGGAGAGAAGGGGTTGGAGAGGAGAGGATAGATGGAGAGAAGAGGGTTGGAGAGGAGAGGGGAGGTGAGATGGAGAGAAGAGGGTTGGAGAGGAGAGGGGAGGAGAGATGGAGAGAAGAGAAGGAGAGGAGAAGGAGAGGAGCGGAAGAAAGAAGAGGAGAGGAGAGATGGAGAGAAGAGGTTCGGAGAGGAAAAGGGAGGAGAGATGGAGAGAAGAGGGTTAGAGAGGAGAGGGGGGGGGGTGAGATGGAGAGAAGAGGGTTGGAGAGGAGAGGGGAGGAGAGATGGAGAGAAGGGGGTTGGAAAGGAGAGATGGAGAGAAGAGGGTTGGAGAGGAGAGATGGAGAGAAGAGGGTTGGAAAGGAGAGATGGAGAGAAGAGGGTTGGAGAGGAGAGGGGAGGAGAGATGGAGAGGGGAGGTTTGGAGAGGAGAGATGGAGAGAAGAGGGTTGGAAAGGAGAGGGGAGGTGAGATGGAGAGGGAAGGGTTGGACAGGGAAGGAGAGATGGAGAGGAGAGGTTTGGAGAGGAGAGATGGAGAGAGGAGGGTTGGAAAGGAGAGGGAAGGTGAGATGGAGAGGAGAGATGGAGAGAAGAGGGTTGGAAATGAGAGGGGAGGTGAGATGGAGAGGAGAGGGGAGGAGAGATGTAGAGAAGAGGATTGGAGAGGAAAGGAGAGGGGAGGAGAGATGGAAAGAAAATGGTTGGAGAGGAGAGGGGAGGAGAGATGGAGAGAAGAAGGTTGGAGAGGAGAGAAATGGGTTGGAGAGGAGAGATGGAGAGAAGAGATGGAGAGGAGAGAAAGAGAGAAGAGAAGGAGAGGAGCGAAAGAAAGAAGAGGAGAGGAGAGATGGAGAGAAGAGGTTTGGAGAGGAGAAGGGAGGAGCGATGGAGAGAAGAGGGTTAGAGAGGAGAGGGGAGGTGAGATGGAGAGAAGAGGGTTGGAGAGGAGAGGGGAGGGGAGGAGAGATGGAGAGAAGAGGGTTGGAGGGGAGAAGAGAGATGGAGAGAAGAAGATTGGAGAGGAAACGAGAGGGGAGGAGAGATGGAGAGAAAATGGTTGGAGAGGAGAGGGGAGGAGAGATGGAGAGAAGAAGGTTGGAGAGGAGAGATGGAGAGAAGAGGGTTGGAGAGGAGAGGGGAGGAGAGATGGAGAGAAGAGGGTTGGAAAGGAGAGGGGAGGAGAGATGGAGAGAAGAAGGTTGGAGAGGAGAAATGGAGAGAAGAGGGTTGGAGAGGGTTGGAAAGGAGAGATGGAGAGAAGAGGGTTGGAGAGGAGAGATGGAGAGAAGAGGGTTGGAGAGGGTTGGAAAGGAGAGATGGAGATAAGAGGGTTGGAAAGAAGAGATGGAGAGAAGAGGGTTGGAGAGGGTT
Source organism: Lithobates sylvaticus (assembly GCA_028564925.1). Lineage (NCBI taxonomy): Eukaryota > Metazoa > Chordata > Amphibia > Anura > Ranidae > Lithobates > Lithobates sylvaticus. The sequence goes on from CM053038.1 coordinate 65,627,196, forward strand.
GGAAAGGAGAGATGGAGAGAAGAGGGTTGGAGAGGAGAGATGGAGAGAAGAGGGTTGGAGAGGAGAGATGGAGAGAAGAGGTTGGAGAGGATTGGAAAGGAGAGATGGAGAGAAGAGGGTTGGAGAGGAGAGATGGAGAGAAGAGGGTTGGAGAGGAGAGATGGAGAGAAGAGGGTTGGAGAGGGTTGGAAAGGAGAGATGGAGAGAAGAGGGTTGGAGAGGAGAGATGGAGAGAAGAGGGTTGGAGAGGGTTGGAAAGGAGAGATGGAGAGATGGAGAGAAGAGGGTTGGAAAGGAGAGATGGAGAGAAGAGGGTTGGAGAGGGTTGGAAAGGAGAGATGGAGAAAAGAGGGTTGGAGAGGGTTGGAAAGGAGAGATGGAGAGAAGAGGGTTGGAGAGGAGAGATGGAGAGAAGAGGGTTGGAGAGGGAAGGGGAGGGGAGGAGAGATGGAGAGAAGAGGGTTGGAGAGATGGAGAGAAGAGGGTTGGAGAGGGTTGGAAAGGAGAGATGGAGAGAAGAGGGTTGGAGAAGAGAGATGGAGAGAAGAGGGTTGGAGAGGAGAGATGGAGAGAAGAGGGTTGGAGAGGGGAGGGGAGGAGAGATGGAGAAAAGAGGGTTGGGGAGGAGAGATGGAGAGAAGAGGGTTGGAGAGGAGAGATGGAGAGAAGAAGGATGGAGAGGGAGGAGAGATGGAGAGGAGAGGATTGGAGAGGAGAAAAAACGAGTGTGTTAACATTACGCTCCCTTGATTTTTTTCCTGCAGCCCCAGATCAGACAGGCTGGATTCAGCCCAGATAGGATACATTTATATTCTAGAATGCTCCCTCTTTATGAACACTCATCTTTTATTCTTCCCCTTTAAATGTTTATTTCTCTTGATTTGCTCCCTTTAGACCGGATCTCAGAGAATTTCTAAGAAGCAGAAACCAGGAGCCGTGCAGAATGGAATTATTTTATTGGGCTGCATTTGCTGGAGCTGAAAGATGTTAACAGGTTCATCTTCCTAGACGGCCATTGCAGAAAGTATGAAAATATTTTATTTCGGAATACATTTGCCGGGTCATGGAGCCGCCCTCCACGAGTCCTTGAAGTCACAAAGCCATTCAGCAGGAAGCCCTGTACAACACCGGCTGCCTTCTGATAAATGAGGCCATAGAAGGTCGCAGTTAAAAGGGCCTTTTATGGGAACTGCAGTCTTTTAACAGTTTTCTTTTAAATATACATAACATTTAAAAAAAATATATTTTATATAATTAAAAATGTAAGTAGATGTAAACTCAAATGGAAGAAGATTTAGTTTGCACTGTGCACTGCGTATCATATGCCATTGCCATTTGTTCACAAATAAAAGACTTGTCCCTCCCTGTTTCATGCTTTGTTACAGCTCAATTCAGCCTCCTTGCATCCACTTTCTTTCTACATGCACCCCAGTGATGGCTGCACAATACTTCTCAGGGATGGGGACAACAGTGGGCCAGGCCTACCTGTAGTAAAAAGTGGATTGTAAAGGTTTACAACCACTTTAAGGCAGAGAAAGCACAGATCCCCAGAATGGATAAAGTGTACAGAGAACTCCCTCCTTTTCAGGTCCCCGGGTACAGCTTCCTCTCCAGCACGGAGAACAATGACCAGCACAGTAGTAATATTACCAAATTTCACCCAAAATCTGGTGAGACTAGCAGCGCCTTAGGTGATCTCACACTACAGATATACAGCTATGAGACTACAGAACAGGAGAGCCTAGGCACAGGAAACGCACTTCTACTTTTCAGATGGAATTTAACCAGTTCCCGACCGGCGCACACAGATGTACGACGGCAGAATGGCACGGACAGGCAAATGGGCGTACAGGTACGTCCCTTTAAATTTACCGCCATGCCATCACGTGCGCGCCGGTCGGGACCTCCGTGAGTCCAGACTCGATCGCCGTGGGGATACCCGCGATCATCTCACGGGGAGGAAGAACGGGGAGATGCTAAAGTAAACAAGCATCTCCCCATTCTGCCTAGCAACAGTGTCACTGATCTCTGTTCCCTGTGATTGGAGCAGAGATCAGTGATGTGTAAAACACAGCCACGCCCCCCCACAGTTAGAAACACGCCCCTAGGACACAGTTAACCCCTACACTGCCACCTCCTGGTTAACCCCTACTGCCAGTGTCATTTACACTGGAATCAGTGCATTTGTATAGCACTGATTGATGTATAAATGGCAATGGTCCCAAAAATGTCCGATGTGTCCGCCATAATATCACAGTCACAATAAAAATCTCTGATCGCCGCCATTACTAGTAAAAAAATAAATTATTAACAAAAATGCCATAAAACTATCCCCTATTTTGTAATTGCTATAACTGTTGCGCAAACCAATCAATATACGCTTATTGCGATTTTCTTTACCAAAAATATGTAGAAGAATACGTATCGGCCTAAACTGAGGAAAAAAAACGTTTTTTTATAAATTTTTGGGGGGATATTTATTATAGCAAAAAGTTAAAAATAATGCGTTTTTTTCAAAATTGTCGCTCTTTTTGTTTATAGCACAAAAAATAAAAACCACAGGGGCGATCGAATACCACCAAAAGAAAGCTCTATTTGTGGTAAAAAAAGGACGTCAATTTTGCGACGGCGCAATTGTCAGTTAAAGCCACACAGTGCCGAATCGCAAAAGGTGGTCTGGTCTTTGGCCAGCAAAATTTGCCGGGGTGGGATATTTATAATGACGTTTGTCATAAGAAATTTTTGATTTGTTCACAAGAAGCTTATGAACTATTCGCTGAAAATCGCCGATTTGGTTTTCTTTTGGACATTCACTATATGTTTTTGTATTCATCACATTTGTATACGATCCTTTGTTTAATTTCATTTCACGGGTTATTTGGGTTCACTGCCCCTATTTGACCTATGTGTCACTTTATATTCTAAGCGCTACACCATTTGTTCCTCTTTGCTTTGCCATTTATCTAATTTGTTGTGTTAGCTGCTATCCTTGAGGGCTGCAGTGAATTTCTTGTTACACTATTGTGCAGAGGAGCCCCATAGTAAGTCTATAGGTGACGTCACTTCCCATGCATTTCATAGCCATTGTCGGCTGTCTCCTGCACACAGCTTCCGCCGCTGGAGACCGGGTCGGCTTCAGAAAAGGTATGTATAGCGATTTTTTGCTTTACAGGGAAAGATAGGTTAGTCTTAGATTGTGGATGAAAGTAGATTTAGAGATTTTAGTTTTAGACTGAACTTCTACTTTAACCACTTGCTGACCAGCCCCTGTCAGGTCGGCTCGTTCCCGCGAATCGCTGCAGGTGTACGTTAGCTCTTTTAAAAAAAGCTATAGCAGGCGCCTCCCCTCACAGTTAGAAACACCTCCCTAGGGAACACATTTAACTCCTTGATCGCCACTAGTGTTAACCCCTTCCCTGCCAGTGTCATTTATACAGCGATCAGTGCATTTTTATAGCGCTGATCTCTGTATAAATGTCATTGGTCCCAAAAAAGTGTCAAAACTGTCCGATCTGTCTGCCGCAATGTCGCACTCCCACTAAAGATCGCTGATCACTGCTATTACTAGTGAAAAAAAAATGATAATAAAAATGCCATAGATCTATTCCCTATTTTGTAGATGCTATAACTTTTGCGCACACTAATAAAAAAAAAGCTTATTGCGATTTTTTTTTTACCAAATATATGTAGAAGAATACGCATTGGCCTAAACTGATGAAGATATTTGTTTTTAAGAAAAAATCTTGGGATATTTACCGTATATACTCGAGTATAAGCCGAGTTTTTTTGTGCTGAAAATGGTTTCTTTTCTGCAGCAGAGAATGACATTTTCCGACCCGACTTTGAGCAGCACCCTCAAAGACTTACCTTTTCTCTTAACCACTTAAGGACCAGAGAGTTTTCCCCCTTTATGACCAGGCCATTTTTTGCGATACGTCACTGTGTCGCTTTAACTGACAATTGCGCGGTCGTGCGATGCTGCACCCAAACATAATTGATGACCTTTTTTTCATACAAACTTCAAACTTGGTAGTTAAGGGTTCCTAGATGCCCCCTATCTGCAGCCAAATTTTGGGGTCTCTGGACCCAAAAGGTCCTGAAATGACATTGCTGCAGATGGACACAGTTGACCGAATTTGGGGCCCCGTATCTCGGGGCCACTTGGTGCTAGGAACCCCAAATTTGGTGTGCAAACCCAGTGGAACTAGCACTACAACATATCCAAAGAGGGGCTTCACCAAGTGGCCCCAAGATACGAGGCCCCAAAATCAGTTCGGAAAATTTAATTCTCTGCTGCAGAAAAGTGCTTGACATTTTCCGAACCGAATTTGGGGCCCCGTATCTTGGGGCCACTTGGTGATAGGAATATGTTGTAGTACTAGGTCCACTGAGTTTGCACACCAAGTTTGGGGTTCCTAGCACCAAGTCACCCCAAGATATGGGGCCCCAAATTCAGTCAACTGTGTCCATCTGCAGCAATGTCATTTCAGGACCTTTTGGGTCCAGAGAAATTTGGCTGCAGATAGGGGCATCTAGGAACCCTTAACTACCAAGTTTGTAGTTTGTATGAAAAAAAGGTCATCAATTATGTTTGGGTGCAGCATCGCACGACCGCGCAATTGTCAGTTAAAGCGACACAGTGACGTATCGCAAAAAATGGCCTGGTCATATATGGGGAAAACCGTCTGGTCCTTAAGTGGTTAAGAGAAAAGGTAAGTCTTTGAGGGTGCTGCTTAGGCACAATTAGTAGAACAAATTCCTACTTTTTGGATTCAGAATCACTTTGCTTTGTGAGCATGTGGCAACACAGCATTACCACCACGATAAAAGCCACAAGGGTCAATATGCAATGAATTATACTTGTATTACGTAACCCGAATCTATTCACTATACCTATTTAACAATGCATTGTGTTGAACCCTCAATGCCTATAATAAACTTGCTAGTTAAATAAAAATATACCGATTCTTCATTGAACATCTGTGGTTAAACCACATCCTGCAAATTAGCCCGTTGTTACAACAAGAAATACAATGAAATTATCGCCAGCAAGATGCAGCTACACACACCGCCATATAGTTGGCCGTTATTGCTATTACCGAGCAGCACCCGGCTAATTGTCCAGGACCCCGGCGCTATAACTTACCGCAGCTTTTTAAAATTCCACATTAGAACTCGATATTGTGTAAATAAGAAGGAGAAAGTTAAAAGCCATTACGGGTAATGGGCGCTAGTGTTTTACCCGTAAAGATGACATTTTTATGACGGCAGTCAGGTTCCTCTGCATGTTTTTGCATACCTTTGGCAATCTGGTCCTTCTGTTCTCTTTTAATTGCTTTTATTGGCTCAATAAATAGTCTCTAAATTGCTAATTTCCCCCCATCCAATCTCCACCGTGATGCTTCTGCATGATGGATGGGATTCCAAAGGTCATGTTTAGCACTGCAGCACACCCAGACCTTGCAACTGGGCTGAATGGAGAGCCACGTTAATCTGTAAAGCACGAATGGGCCGTCACCATTAGACAGACCTGATCTGTGCAGTGTATGGTCAACGAGTGATGTGTGTTGTAATGATGAGCTTTACGTTTTCTGTGGTGCCTTGGCCTTTGACTCCGTAAAGCTGAACTCCGGGCAAACCACCAAATACCCGGGAGTTGACTTCTTGCCTGAAGATTTGTTTTTCTATCCGTCCAACCCTGAGATTTACAAAGTTCTGTCATACAGCACTGGCATGCCTTACAGAAGAGGCTTGTTCCTTTTGTGTATCACTTCCACTTTCAAGTCCCCTCCCCACACCCCATGCTACGTTGGCGCAGATACTGCACACATATGTTGGCATGAATGCCAAGAAATCTAGACTGAAAATTGGCACCAAAAGGTTTTGCAATGAGTCAAACTCATCCATGTGTTATATTAATAGAAAATCCAAATTTTAGAGACTTGGCCACAGATATAGGAGGCCCAGGTCTAGATTAGTGATGGATGATGCAGCGGCACCCTGGGGAATACAGAACAATACATCACAAAAAGCAAAAATAGGGCACACCAGCTTAGTGCATTATCAATGCCACCATTTATTAGAATAAAATTAGTAAGCCATTATACTCTCAAATGCAGATGAGTGTTAGGTTCATTCAGGGCTTTTTTTTTATCAGCGGGGTAACGCAGTTCCAGCGCTTTCAGCACTTCCAGCACATAATGTATGTAATTGCAGACCCCGACAACCAATGGCCAGGGGTGACGGGAAGAGGCCCTTGTCCTCATCAACATGGGGACAAGGTGCTTTGGGGTGGGGGGGCCACAGGGCCCCCCTTTCCCCAAAGAACTGCACGATGTTGAGGGCACACGGCCTGGTACGGCTCAGGAGGGGGGGGGGGGGGGCGCTCGCTCGTCCCCACCCCCTTTCCTGACCGGCCGTGCTGCGTGCTCGGATAAGGATCTGATATGGATTTGGGGGGGACCCCCACGCCGTTTTTTCGGCATAGGGATTCCCCTTTAAATCCATACCAGGTGACGGGGCTAGCAAGGTGTCAATCTCGCCGATCGAGGCGGCGACATTGACTTCCTTCACTAGTCCCGTCTACCTGGAGTCACGTTCTAAATGAACGGACTTTACTCAGTGTGTGGGGCAAGTCCGTTCATTTCAAAAGTCCTGTGGACTAGCACACAGATGGCCGGATTGTCCGCCGGACTGCCAAATCCAGCGGATAATTTTGAGTCAAGACTTCTTTCTAAGTCCGCCGGACTTTTGGGAAGAAAAAGTCCGCCGGAGCCCACACACGGTCGGATTGTCCGGCGGACTCTGGTCTGTCGGACCAAGTCTGCTGGAAAGTCCGATCGTGTGTACGTGACATTAGTGTCAGACTGTTTGCCACAATACTGGTAGCCACCATTACTAGTAGAAAAGAAAAATATCCCATAGTTTGTAGACGCGATAACTTTTGCGCAAACCAATCAATATATGCTTATTGGGATTTTTTTTTTTACCAAAAATATGTAGCAGAATACATATTGCCCTAAATTTCTGAAAACATTTATATTTTTTTATTGGGTATGTTTTATAGCAGAAAGTAAAAAAATATTGTTTCTTTTTTTCAAATTGTCGGTCTTTTTTTGTTTATAGCGCAAAAAAAAAAAAAAATGCAGAGGAGATCAAATACCACCAAATAGACATGTGCACAATAGAAAAATTTGTTTATTTTCGTTTTGTTTCTTTCGTTTCCGTTGATTCGTAACGATACGTAAATTCGTAAGTCGTCGGTGTTGGTATTCGTAACGATTCGTACATTCGTAAGAGTTATTTTTTCGTTGATTCGTTTTTCCGTTAGTTTAATTTTAGTTTGTTCGAAATTCGGACGCATTCGTATTTTCGTAGATTTAGTTACATTTGTACTTTCGTTAGATTGATTTATTCGTACTTTCGTAACATTGTTTTCGTAGATTCGTAAATTTATAATTTTATGTAATGTGTATGCTATTATTACATTTTAAGAGACACGGAAATTTACGAATCGAAAAAAAAGTTACGAATGTACGAATTTTTTCGTTCAATCCATTCGAAACACGTTAAGCACCGCCATTGTAAGAGACACGGAAAATTACGAATCGCAAAAAAAAAAAAAAAAAGTTACGAATGTACGAATTTTTTCGTTCAATCCATTTGAAGCACGTTAAGCAGCGCCATTGTAAGAGACACGGAAAATTACGAATCGCAAAAAAAAAAAAAAGTTACGAATGTACGAATTTTTTCGTTCAATCCATTCGAAGCACGTTAAGCAGCGCCATTGTAAGAGACACGGAAAATTACGAATTCAACAAAAAAAAAAAAGTTACGAATGTACGAATTTTTTCGTTCATTTTGATTTTCGTTGTTCCTGTTTTCGTTTTTCGGATTTTCTTCTTTCGTAGTTTCGTTGTTTCTAATTTGGTTATTTCGGATTTTCGGATTCGCTCAATTCGAACATTCGTTATTCGTTAACGTTTTTAGCGAATCGTTCATTCATTCGTACGATAACGATTGAACGAATATAACGAATTTTAAACGAAAAACAAAAAGAAACGAATTGCACATGTCTACCACCAAAAGAAAGCTCTATTTGTGGGGAAAAAAAGGACATCAATTTTATTTGTGTACAGCGTCACATGACTGTGCAATTGTCAGTTAAAATAATGCTGTGTCGTATCACAAAAAATGGCCTGGTCATGAAGGGGGGGGGGGGGGGGGGTAAATCTTCCAGAGGTCAAGTAACATAGCATGTTGATGGGGGAGAGGGGAGGAACCAGGGAAGGCAAAGCAGATTCAGCTTCAGATTTAACCTTTTTACCTCTCAAAACTGCAACCTGCAGTGCAAGCAGCACGTTCAGCAATAGGCCTATAACTTGATTTTTACTGGGCTGCGCTTTCCCGGAAGATTAACTCGAGTTAGAGTTCTGGCGATGGGCTTAATGAAATAATTCATGGGATTCATGAATTCAGGATGAGCTGCTTAATACAGGGAGTAACTGCCTGACAAGGGGAATATATGAACAAACGACTTGTTCTTCACGATAGTAATAACGGGCCACAACAGGGGACAATGCAGAGACTGCGCTCATCGAGATACCAGAGAGGAATGGAAGCAGAGTCATCTGCACTCAAAGGAAGACTCTGACCAGGGATAGCAAATGCACATTATGTTAAATTATCTGTTGAATCTGTGCTGTAGCTGCAATGACGCTTTGTTCCTGATCACTGTTTGCTTACTAATACAGCCGTGGCCAAAAGTTTTGAGAAGGACACAAATATTCATTTTCACAAAGTCTGCTGCTTCAATGTTTGTAGATCTTTTTGTCAGATGTTACTATGGTATACTGAAGTATAATCATGGGCGTCCGCAGAACTTTTTTTAAGGGGGGGCATAATTTTAAGGTCATGCCTGCTCCGCCCCCTGTCGACAATGTTATGAAGGGGAGGGGCTTAGCTGCGACTCGCAAGTATTTATTTTTAAAGGGGAAATGGCAGACTTTATTCTAGGCATGTGCTATGTACAGGGTGCAGATTCCAGGCGTGTGCTATGTACAGGGTGCAGATTTCTAGCGTTTGCCATGTACACGGTGCAGATTCCAGGCGTGTGCTATGTACAGGGTGCAGATTCCAGGCGTGTGCTATGTACAGGGTGAAGATTCCAGGTTTGTGCTGGGTGCAGATTCCAGTCATGTGCTTTGTACAGAGTGCAGAATACAGGCGTGTGCTATGTATAGGGTGCAGAATCCAGGAGTGTGCTATGTACAGGGTGCAGATTTCAGGCGTGTGCTATGTACAGGGTGCAGATTTCTAGCGTGTGCTATGTACAGGGTGCAGATTCCAGGCGGGTGCTATGTACAGGGTGCAGATTCCAGGCATGTGCTATGTACAGGGTGCAGATTCTAGGCGTGTGCTATGTACAGGGTGCAGATTCCAGCCGTGTGCTGGGTGCAGATTCCAGTCATGTGCTTTGTACAGAGTGCAGAATACAGGCGTGTGCTATGTACAGGGTGCAGAATCCAGGAGTGTGCTATGTACAGGGTGCAGATTCCAGGCGTGTGCTATGTACAGGGTGCAGATTCTAGGCGTGTGCTATGTACAGGGTGCAGATTCCAGGCGTGTGCTATGTACAGGGTGCAGATTCTAGGCGTGTTCTTTGTACAGGGTGCAGATTCCAGGCGTGTGCTGGGTGCAGATTCCAGCCATGTGCTATGTACAGAGTGCAGAATACAGGCGTGTTCTATGTACAGGGTGCAGAATCCAGGAGTGTGCTATGTACAGAGTGCAGATTTCAGGCGTGTGCTATGTACAGGGTGCAGATTCCAGGCGTGTGCTATGTACAGGGTGCAGATTCCAGGCGTGTGGTATGTACAGGGTGCAGATTCCAGGCGTGTGCTATGTACAGGGTGCAGATTCCAGGCGTGTGCTATGTACAGGGTGCAGATTCCAGGCGTGTGCTATATACAAGGTGCAGATTTCTAGCGTGTGCTATGTACACGGTGCAGATTTCTAGCGTGTGCTATGTACACGGTGCAGATTCCAGGCGTGTGCTATGTACAGGGTGCAGATTCCAGGCGTGTGCTATGTACAGGGTGCAGATTCCAGGCGTGTGCTATATACAGGGTGCAGATTCCAGGCATGTACTATGCCAGTATGCATACCCAATCCCCCCACAGAGCCCTCTTCCCCCCCACAGAAGAGAATCGTCTATAACTCACAGTGGCAGGTCAGGCTCCTGGCACAGGCTGTTGTTGATACACGCTGCAGGCTTGAGCGGCGGTGGATAACCCGCCCCGCCCTCTGTTGTATATGCAGAGCTGGGAGAGAAGGAAGGGTCTTGTGTGCTGACTCCCAATGCTAGAGACCAGCGCTGTCTTAACACCGGACGATGAAAAGCCCTACCGGCTGCAGCCCACAGTGCAATCTTCCTTCCTGTGCCAGGTGCTGGTACATGGAGAGCGTTCCAGCGCCCAGCACCCACTGACACTCTGCGTGCTGTGTTAGAGTGATTAGGGTGTGCATGCCTGGGCACAACTCATGTGCACGCCTATGGCGAACATCTTGCTGATCCCTGATTCTGGGGGGGGGGGGGGGGCGCATGCCACCCCTTGCCCCTACCTGCGGACGCCCATAAGTATAATTACACGCATTTCATAAAAGGCAAACATTTTTTATTGACAATTCCATTAAGTTTATGCAAAGAGTCAATATTTGCAGTGTTGACCCTTCTTTTCAAGACCTCTGCATTTCCCCCCTGGCATGCTGTCACTCAACTTCTGTCCCACATCCAGACTGATGGCCACCCATTCTTGCATAATCAATGCTTGGAGTTTATCAGAATATGTGCGTTTTTTTTTTCACCCACCTCTTGAGGATTGACCACAAGTTCTCAATGGGATGAAGGTCTGGGGAGTTTCCTGGCCATGGACCCAAAACAAGTTTTGTTCCCCAAGCCACTAAAGCCCCATACACACGATCGGATTTTCCGATGGATTCTGTCCTATCGGACAATGTTGTTGGAAATTCCGACCGTGTGTATGGGGCTTTAGTTATCACTTTTGCCTTATGGCAAGGTGCTCCATCATGCCGGAAAAGGAATCGTTCCTCACCAAACTGTTCTTGGATGGTTGGTAGAAGTTGCTCTCGGAGGATGTTTTTGTACCATTCTTTATTCATGGCTGTGTTCTTAGACAAAATTGTGAGTGAGCTCCCTTGGCTGGGAAGCGACCCCCCCACACATGAATGGTCTCAGATGCTTTAATGTTGGCTTGTTACAAGACTGATGGTAGCGCTCATCTTTTCGTCTCTGGACAAGGTTTATTCCGGATCCCCAAACAATCGGAAAGGGAATTCATCAGAGAAAATTACAGAATATCAGTCTGTGCCTAATGTTTTTCCTGGAGAGAAGTGGCTTCTTTGCTGTTCTTGATACCAGTCCATCCTCCAAAAGTCTTCTCCTCACTATGTGTGCCGATGTCCTCACACCTGCCTGCTGCCATTCCTGAGCAAGCTCTACACTGGTGGTGCCCCGATCCCTCAGTTGAATCAGCTGTAGGAGACAGTCCTGGTGCTTGCTGGACTTTCTTGGGTGCCCTGAAGCCTTCTTCACAAATACAGTGGAAATGTTTTTTGTTTTTTTTATGGGATTACGTTTATTTTCATGGAAAAGAGGGACTTTGCAATTAATTGCAATTCATCTGATCACTCTTCATAACATTCTTGAATATATACCATCATAAAAACTGAGGCAGCAGACTTTGTGAAAATTAATATTTGTGTCATTCTCAAAACTTTTGGTTATGGCTGTACTACTTCACATGTAAACCAAACCCCTAAAATCTCATCTAAGCTGCATCTTTCAAAAAGCTGAACTCTGGGCATTAGTCAAAATAAACTCTTATGCGGCGTACACACGGTCGGAATGTCCGATGGAAACAGTCCGATGGGAGCTTTTCATCGGATTTTCCGACCGTGTGTATGCCCAACGGTCTTTTTCTGTCGGAATTTCCGACGGACTTTGGATTGAGAACCTGTTCTCAATTTTTCCGACGGAAAACCTTTCTATCGGATTTTCCGATCGTGTGTATGCAATTCCGACACGCAAAATTCTGACGCATGCTCGGAAACAATTCGACGCATGCTCGGAAGTATCAAACTTCCCTTTTATACTGCCGTCAAACGTGTTTTATGCCGCTGTGTTACAGACCGTCGGAATTTGGTGTGACCGTGTGTAGGCAAGACAGTTTGAGCGAAATTCCGTCGGAAAACCATCGGAGCTTTTTCCGGCGAGAATTCCGACCGTGTGTACGCGGCATTACAGTGGGGCCTGTTGTGAAGCCTGCTCTCTAAGGCGCTCTCGGCCGTGGTTGCGTGCCTGCATCTTTTATGTGCAATGCAGGGTTATTAGCCTAGTGCAGCCCTGATCGGGGGTTAAAGTAAGCTACCTAGCCTCTTCCTGTGCCCACTAGAATTCAACTCTGTGAATTAGGCGAAATGTACCCTTGCAGTGGGCACCCCACCCCTTCCACCTGTGCAAGGGTACATTTTGCCTAATTCCTGGAGTTCAGTTTTAAAGCTTTTAAATATCATCTAAATCTATTGCCCATGTATATTCTTTTTGAATCTTGGTGTGCTTCGTGCATTTCTTTCAGATCTGTTCAGTGATCAAGTGTGAGACTTTACCTCTGTGCAGGAACTTTCTGTAATAAAGACCAGTCACTGCCGCTCTCCCCCCCTTGTGGAGGGTGACTTGTCTTGTCTCCGCCCCCTCCTGTAGTTTTTGTCAGGCAGCCTTTGGTAGGTGGAGCCTTCTGGGCTCCTCCCACTGCTCTGCTGTCTGCACAGGCTATGTACAGCACAGTGATGATGTCACTGCTACTTTTGCATGGTAATATCTGGGTCTTGCAGGCCATTTGGTGAACGCAAAACAGATTTATATCCTTTATGGCTATTGAGGAATATATTTAAATAATTGTTTTAGTACATGATGTTCAGCTTTAAAGGGGTTGTAAACCCTTGTGGTTTTTCACCTTAATGTATTCTATGCATTAAGGTGAAAAACCTTCTCTCATGCCCCAGTGTCCCCGTATTACTTACCTGAACGCTGTCTTTTTCTCTCTGGGGATGAGCACACCAGCTCTAGCTGGTGTCTTGTGTCCAGATTGGATAGATTGATAGCAGTGCAGCCATTGGCTCCCGCTGCTGTCAATCAAATCCAATGACGTGGGCGCCGGGGGTGGGGCCGAGTCCTGCTTTCTGTGTCAATAGACGCAGAAGCAGGACATGGGAGCAGGGCACTCAGGAAGAGAAGGAGCTACCAGCGCCGCTGAGGGACCCCAGAAGTGGAGGATCGGAGCCACTCTGTGCTTAACCAATTGCACAGTGGAGGTAAGTATGATATGTTTGTTATTTTTTTTTTTTTTTTTAATGAACCTTTAGTAGTAACCCTTTAAGATAATCCCTGCTGATCTTGTCCTCGTTCAGGCACTTCCTGTTAAAAGGAGACAACTGTCTCCCAATTTCACTCCTGTGTTGTCACCCCACCACATGTGCCCCTGGTGTAGACTACAAGCGGCCATACAAACTCAAATTGCTCAAGCATGGTCCACTAGACATGTGCAATTAGTTTCGTTTTTATTTGTTTTTCGTTTTTTTTGTCGTTATTTTGGTTCGTTCGTTTTCGTGCGAATGAACGAATCGTTCTAATCGAACGAATCCTATTAACGAATCGTTCGAATTGAACGAATCCGAAAAACAACGAAAATCTGAAAAAAACTAATTACAAACAACGAATGTACGAATGAAGAAAATCTGAAAAACTAAAACAGGAACAACGAAAATTAACGAAAAAATTCGTACACTCGTAACTTTTTTTTTTTGTTGAATTGGTAATTTTCCGTGTCCCTTACAATGGTGCTGCTTAACGTGCTTTGAATAGATTGAACGAAAAAATTCGTACATTCGTAACTTTTTTTTTTTTTTTTCGAATCGTAATTTTCTGTGTCCCTTACAAAGGCGTTGCTTAACGTGCTTCGAATGGATTGAACGAAAAAATTCGTACATTCGTAACTTTTTTTTTCGATTCGTAACTTTTTTTTTCGATTCGTAATTTTCCGTGTCTCTTAAAATGTAATAATAGCATACACATTACATAAAATTATGAATTATGCTCCGATTACGAATCTACGAATGTTACGAATGTACGAATAAATACGAATGCGTCCGAATTTCGAATAAACGAAAAATAAACTAACGAAAAAACGAATCAACGAAAAAATAACTCTTATGACTGTTCGTTACGAATACCAACACCGACGACTTACGAATTTATGAATCGTTACGAATCAACGGAAATGAAAAAAACAAAATGAAAATAAACAAATTTTTTTCGGAAACTAAAAAAACGAAACGAAAATAAACGAATTTTTTGGTTGTGCACATGTCTATGGTCCACCTTTGTCACCATCAAAAAGTCAATCCAGAGCAATGATGTGCTTGACTAAATGAATGTTGCCAGAAAGCGACTGAAGGAGGCCACAATAGATCAGCAGTACTAAGATGCAACAAAAGATGAAACAATGTTGCAAAAAAAAAGCAATGTTTTTGTGATGCACAGTGCACATAGCAAACTAAATGTCACTTCCATTCTCACCTTAGAAGACGTGGAAGATACACTCAGTCATAAGTGACCCCAGAGCTGAAGCTTTATTGAAGTTTGAAAAAAAATCGTTAAAAAGGTTCAAAACATGACCCGCTGAGGATTCTTCACTTCTACATACAGTTTAAACATAAAGTCATGGCGTTCAATGCGTCAAAGGGAGGAGCCTCAGTGGGGTCATGTTTTGAGTTCAACTTCAATAAAGCTTTACCTGTGGGATCACTTCTGGAGCGAGCGGGGCTTTCACTTCCATCATGGTCAGATAGTGATGTTGGCTTTGAACAACCCTATTGGAAGGCCTTTACCCTGGATCAAAAGCCTTGGGAAGACTTGGGCTTTTAGCAGAACTTTCTGGAATGCAGCCTCGGATTTATTGTCATCCAATTAGCGCTTACATCTACTTTAATGCCAATCTGAGTATGGAGAGTTGCTGGCTGATCAAACTACTTTATGCGTAGAGGTTAGTTGGGGTCGTCACTACAGAGAAACAATACCCTGTCAAAGACCTAACATTCTGAAACTTTCCATAGCATTATGTCTACCTTTCAAATGCTGCATCCAAAATCAAAGACCTTACTTCCAATGTACGCATTACTATTTATCCAGTGTAGATGTTGTGACAAATTAGAGCCGGAAACCCTACTGTGAAATAGCATCTTGATGTTGGTGTTCAGATTCCCCATATATTTGTAACTGTATGCAAACTCTGACCTCTGGTTTTAAAGAATTATTAAACACAGGTTTTGATTAGGATTCCTTCGCCAGCTAACAAGGCCGATTTCTGTTGACAGCGCTAATCCTAATCAAAGAGCAGACACAATTTAACAGTTTTTATCTTTCTATACCAGCAACAATTTTCTATCTCGCTTGCAGGTTGTAAACTAGAATAATGATTTCATTCAACTTTGAGCCATTGTTTTGAAACGATGAGAAGTTGAAACAAGTAAAAATGATCGGTTTACACTTTTACCTCCAGACTTGTCATATGTGAGTAGTTGAGATGAGCAAAGTGATTGTTTTCCTTTTTTTTGTGTGTATTAGATGTTTTTGTATCAATTCATTTTTATTTTTTTTACTTTTTGTACCTGAAAAAAGAAATTGAGGCCAGTGAGAGGCCTGTTTTGTTACTCAAGAACAGGTCCAATATAGATGAAAAGACCTTGCGTACTGCTCAAAAGTGCTGGAAAGCCCCTGCTAAAGCCCAATTTAAAACACCATTGACAGAGGATGCAGTTTAAGCACCATGGACAGAAGACTCACGCTAGAGACAAAGGATACAGCCTATGGACCATGGACAGAGGACACCACCTCAATGAAATGGACAAAGGAACCAGTCTCAACACCATGGACAGAGGGCACCACCTCAGTGAAATACACAGATGAACCAGCCTCAACAACATAGTCAGAGGAACCAGCCTCAACAACACAGACAGAGGAAACCACCTCAGTAAATTGGAAAAAGGAAACCAGCCTCAACTCCATAGACAGAAGACACCACCTCAGTGAAATGGTCAAAGGAATCAGCTTCCACACCACGTACAGAGGACACCACCTCAGTGAAATGGACAAAGGAACCAACCTCAACAACATAGACAGAGGAATCAGCCTCAACAACATAGACAGAGGACACCACCTCAGTGAAATGGACAAAGGAACCAACCTCAACACCGTGGATAGAGGGCACCACCTCAGTGAAATACACAGAGGAACCAGAATCAACAACATAGACAGAGGAAACCACCTCAGTGAAATGGAAAATTAGAACCAGCCTCAACTCCATGGACAGAAGACACCGCCTTAATGAAATGGCCAGAGGAACCAGCTTCAACACCATGGACAGAGGGCACCACCTCAGTGAAATACACAGAGGAACCAACCTCAACAACATAGACAGAGGAACCAGCCTCAACAACATAGACAGAGGACACCACCTCAGTGAAATGGACAAAGGATCCAGAATCAACAACATAGACAGAGGAAACCACCTCAGTGAAATGGAAAAAGGAACCAGCCTCAACTCCATGGACAGAAGACACTGCCTTAATGAAATGGCCAGAGAAACCAGCTTCCACACCATGATCAGAGGACAGCACCTCAGTGAAATGGACAAAGGAAACAGCCTCAACACCGTGGATAGAGGGCACCACCTCAGTGAAATACACAGAGGAACCAGCATCAACAACATAGACAGAGAAAACCTCCTCAGTGAAATGGAAAAAGGAACCAGCCTCAACTCCATGGACAGAAGACACCACCTTAATGAAATGGCCAGAGGAACCAGCTTCAACACCATGGACCGAGGACACCACCTCAGTGAAATGGACAAAGAAACCAGCCTCAACACCATGGAAAGAGGACACCACCTCAGTGAAATGGACAGAGACACCAGACTCAACCCCATGGACAGAAGACACCATTTCAGTGCAATTAACAGAGGGGTTGGCCTAAACACCATGGGCAGAGAACACCATGGGTTGGTAGACGTTATGATAAAGGTGTGTCTGGGTTTCTAGCTAAATGTGAGCTTAGAGCAGTGGGGGGGTAGGGAAGGAGAACAATCAAACTCATGCATGCTTCAGTTCAAATGTGTAAGGGCACCCTTAAAAACAGCCAAACTACCTACATTTTGCCTTTTTCTTGGACAAATCCAACTTGCAGAAGTGGCCAACCAGAATGCTGTCAAGACCCTGACCCTCATGGGCTGTGGGCTTATGACACCACATTATACCGGTCAACAACTCATTCATACAAGGCAGTATTTAGGTGCATACCTCTACCTCATGGGCTCTCATCTTTTTTTATTGATCCAGATATAGTCAACTATGCCATGCTAGGGAAAAATATGTCACATTTATAACCCGAGTTTCTAATTCCTGCATGGGAGGATTATATATATATATATTCCATACAGGTGTGGTGAATAGCACATTGGAGTTGTTTCAATGCAAAGCAATCAGACCAATCCAAAGGTCATATATAGAAGTCAATTAGGGATTGCTGCACTTAAAATGTATTATAAATCCAAGTGACCTGAAGAAGGACATTAAACACTTTGCCCGAAACTGTTGTATTTGGAACATTACATGTACATTTTTGTGTTTTTATGGATTTATAATAAAAGTGCAACAATCCCAGATTGACTTTGTCTATATATGATATATAGGGACACCATAAAAATTGTTTTTCACTAAGGGGGCACCAGGTTTTTAAAACAGCAACCATATATTACATGTTGTTTTACATTGTGTTTAACAGTTGTGCAACCTGATCATTCATTTGAAAAACCCAGTGGAGTTCTCTAAATGGTCTTGGACTTGTTCTCCTAAAATAGCACTAAAAAAATAAATCATATCAAGGTTTGAAGTGTGAGGTCAACATACAGGGTAAGTGCAGGCTCTCACATTAATTTCCAACTAAAATTATGTTTCTCCACTCTTAGAAGGAAGATATAATATTTACCGCTCAAAGAGATGAGCAAATTTAAAGAACAGACTTTGCAAGGTCAAATCATATCCTCTTCAATAAAAGTATGATCAGAACAAACACATCTCCTGAAACCAACTGATGGATACCTCTAATGCAGAGCACTGCAGAGTGCCTCTTGTAGCATGAAACGGCTGAAAGTAACAGGCTGCACTTAGTGCCTTGGTAAAGGTTATACTACCATTTTTTTTTCTGTACTGGTATGGAAACTAAAACATTTATTTTTTGCAGATAACATTAAAAGTTCTTTTGCACAAGGACAACTTGTCTATCAACTGTACCGGTCCTTTAAAAGTAATTTAGCACAGCCTAAGCAGTTTATTACAGCAGTTAGTCCATCACATACAGATAATTTTGGTGATGACAATAATAGTCTCTTTCTCACTGATATTCATATTGATTAACTTTCCATGCTGAAGTTGTGTCCTCTGTATATAGTACTGAGATAGTGTCATTTGTTTATAGTGGTGAGGCTGGGTCTTCTGTCCATAGTGCTGAGATGGTGTCCTTTTTCTAAAGTGGTGAGGCTGGATAATCTGTCCATGGTGCTAAAACTGGTTCTTCTGTTCATGATGCAGATGCAGAAAACTCTGTCCATGGTGCTGAAGCCATGTCCTCTGTCAATGGTGCTGAAGTCATGCCCTCTGCCCATGGTGCTGAGCATATGATTTGACACCATTTCTAGCTATGGTGCTACAACTCTGCTGTCTGTCAATATTGTTGAAGCTGTGCCCTCTGTATATGGTGGTAAGGCTTTGCCCTATCTCCATGGTGGTGAGGCTGTGCCTTTTGTCAATTGTGCTTAGGCAGTGTTGTCTGTTCATAGTGCTGAAGCTGTGACCCCCTGTCCATGGTACTGGAGTTGTTTCCTCTGTCCCAGTAACTATATTTGTTTCCTCTGTCCATGGTGCTGAAGCCATGTCTTCTGTCCATGGTACCAAAGCCATGCCCACTGCCCATGGTGCTGAGCATATGATTTGACACCATATCTGGCTATGGTGCTGTAACTATGCTGTCTGTCAATATTGCTGAAGTTGTGCCCTCTGTTCGTGGTGTTGAAAGTATGTCCTGTGTACATAGTTCTCAAGGTGTGCCCTCTGTATATGGTGGTGAGGCTGTGCCCTATCTCTATGGTGGTGAGGCTGTGCCTTTTGAAAATGGTGCTTAGGCAGTGTTGTCTGTTCATAGTGCTGAAGCTGTGTCCCCTGTCTATGGTGCTGAAGTTGTGTCCCCTGTCCATGTAACTGTAGTAGTTTCCTTTGTCCATGGTGCTGAAGCCGTGTCCATGGTGCTAAAGCCATGCACTTTGCCCATGGTGCTGAGCATATGATTTGACACCATTTCTGGTTATGAGGCTGCAACTATGTCACTTGTCACTATTGCTGAAGTTGTGCCCTCTGTTCATGGTGTTGAAAGTGTGTCCTCTGTACATAGTTCTCAAGGTGTGCCCTCTGTATATGGTGGTGAGGCTGTGCCCTAACTCCATGGTGGTGAGGTTGTGCCCTATCTCTATGGTGGTGAGGCTGTGCCTTTTGAAAATGGTTCTTAGGCAGTGTTGTCTGTTCATAGTGCTGACGCTGTGTCACCTGTCTATGGTGCTGAAGTTGTGTCCCCTGTCCATGTAACTGTAATTGTTTCCCGTGTCCATGGTGCTATAGCCAATGCACTTTGCCCATGATGCTGAGCATATGATTTGACACCATTTCTGGTTATGAGGCTGCAACTATGCCATCTGTCACTATTGCTGAAGTTGTGCCCTCTGTTCATGTTGTTGAAGCTGTGTCCTCTGTTCATAGTTCTGAAGCTGTGCCTTCTCTATATGGTGGTGGTGAGACTGTGCCCCATCTCCATTGTGGTGAGGATGTGCTTTTTGTCAATGGTGCTTAGGCAGTGTTGTCTGTTCATAGTGCTGATGTTGTGTCCCCTGTCCATGGTGCTGAAGCCATGTCCCCTGTCCATGGTGCTGAAGCTGTGTCCCCTGTCTATGGTGCTGAAGTTGTGTCCCCTGTCCATGGTGCTGAAGTTGTGTCCCCTGTCCATGGTGCTGGAGTTGTGTCCTCTGTCCATGTAACTGTAGTTGTTTCCACTGTCCATGGTGCTGAAGCTGTGTCCATGGTGCTAAAGCCACACACTTTGCCCATGGTGCTGAGCATATGATTTGACACCATTTCTGGTTATGAGGCTGCAACTATGCCATCTGTCAATATTGCTGAAGTTGTGCCCTCGGTTCATGGTGTTGAAGCTGTCCTCTGTTCATAGTTCTGAAGCCGTGCCTTCTGTATATGGTGGTGAGACTGTGCCCTATCTCCATGGGGTGAGGCTGTGCCTTTTGTCAAAGGTGCTTAGGCAGTGTTGTCTGTTCATGGTGCTGAAGCTGTGTCCCCCTGTCCATGGTGCTGAAGTTGTGTCCCCCTGTCCATGGTGCTGAAGTTGTGTCCTCTATCAAGGGTGCTAAAGCTATGTACTGTATGTGGCAAACGGAACAAATCACTGTTGTGTCTTCTGGATGGGTGCTTGGCCAGTGGTGAGACTCAGCACAAAGAAAAGCCTGTGCTGCATGTAAGATATAGCTCTTACACTGCACACAGCAATCATTGACTCATATCGAGGACTTGTATGACCTCTTTGTCATGCCTTAACTAAGATGACTTTTGTGCCCTTGAAATGTGTCAGAGATTGCTGGTTGCAGTAAAAGACCTATGTTTTACATGGCATGCTGAATTTTCTTCACGATGAGGGCAAACAGAACAACTCATTATTGAGTCTTCTGGATGAGTGCCCTTTGGTGATGAACATTTTTTTATACTTCTCCAATGTATTATGCATATTCTTATCACAAAGCTCAAGTTTATCAGCACTAGTCCCGGGTGTCAATGGAGGATATCTTCATTGTAAATATTATCATAAAACCGGTGTCGGCACATGGGATCCGTGGCAGCTTATTTGCCGTATTCATCTGGCCTTATCTGTCTTCTGCTAATTAGGGTCTGCCTGGCAATGCTGTGTAATGTAAAGACAGGTCCTTGGGGAAATTGTAGGATTTCCTCAGCTTACCTGTCTATGTCTCCTCTCTCCATGCTGATTAGAAGACTTGACCGAGTTTAAAATATCAAAGGATGGAAAAACTTCAGTCGGATAAGTAGAGAACGATTTCCTGTTAGAGTCAAACCATACAAGGCATTTTGGCTGATGCACTTGGAGAAGTTTTAAAAAGAAGAGATTTAATTTTACAAATAGGTCATTGGGCCATTTCGGAGCGAGGCTTTAAGGATATCCACTAAAAAGCAATACATTAAATGTTATATAAATATAATCAGCAGGAGACGGTAAATCCAAGCATGAAATGGGATGTCTGACGAAGGGCGTGCTGATCAAAGCTATCTACAGGAAGAAATACACTTGCTAGTCTGTAAAACAAGATTCTAAATTTCCATGCTGTGCTACAAACATAAAAAAGGAGAGGGTGGTTGGTTTCTAGAAAGTGTAAGAACAATTCAAGAAAATTCCTGCTAATAGATAGTTGATGGAAAAGTCATTGTCTCTTACCAGCCAATCATGAAGCACATAATTGGGGACAGACGATTACCATATTTATCGGCGTATAACACGTGCCGGCGTATAACACGCACCCCAAGTTTAGGAGGAAATTTTAAGGAAAAAAACTTTTTAAGGAAAAAAACTTACATTTAAATGCCCATCAATGCAGCCTTATCAGTGTCCATGTGGAGCATTGCACAGTGTCCATCTGCATGCTTGTCAGTGTCATTTGCAGCCTTGCATCCTTGTCAGTGTCATTTGCAGCCTTGCAGCCTTGTCAGTGTCATTTGCAGCCTTGCAGTGTCCATCTGCAGCCTCCTCAGTGTCATTTGCAGCCTTGCCCAGGCTGCAGTTAAACTGCAGTGACATGTCAGTGTCACTGCATTTTGAAAATGGCGCAGCCGATATACTCAGAGCCGGTCCTGTGTATCTCAGCACTTCTCGGCTCTTCTCAGCCCCTTCCCGTAGCGGAGCGGAGGAGCGAGCGCCTCTGATAGCTATACATAGCCGAGTGTGCTCGGCTATCCTTGGCTAGTTCCGCTCAGTCACGCCCAGTCCCGCCCTATGATGGACATAACACAGGGACTGGGCGTGACTGTGAGCGGAGCCGAGCGCCGCCCATATACATGCAATAGCCGAGTGTACTCGCCTAGGCTCGGATAGCTCCGCTCACAGTCACGCCCAGTACCTGTGTTATGTCCATCATAGGGCGGGACTGGGCGTGACTGAGCGGAAATAACCGAGAATAGCTGAGTACACTCGGCTATGTATAGATATCAGCGGCGCTCGCTCCTCCGCTCACAATCAGCGGCGTATAACACGCACCCACGATTTTCCCCTGATTTTAAGTTGAAAAAAAGTGCGTGTTATACACCGATAAATACGGTATATATAAGAATGCAATTTATTCCATCTATATTCCATTTGGGGGTCCTAGTGCCCATCTCTCATTCAGTCCTTTCAGTTGTTGCCTGACCCAGAAATATAAAGCAAATCTCCAACTTACAGCCCAACTCCAGACTCAGCCCTCCCTGTCCCCCAGTGCCCCTCCTCCCTTTGACTGTACTGTTACCTTATTTATGCTTACCTTTTTCTGAAGTTGCCAAGACCTATCACCAGATGTGCAGGGCCTTCTTTGGATCTTCTCCCACCAGTGGACAGTTCTCAATAATTCAGAAAGCGGCCCTGTTATGTGCTGGAAGGGGGCTGCGGTGATACTCCCCTTAGGGGACATCATTCAACTCGAAAGACTGAGTACATCGTATGGTGGAGATTGGAGAAGAAGCACTGCATGAGGATGGCACTGGAAAGAAGCATAGAGATGCGGGGAAGAGACAACCAGTGATCCAGGTCATTTCCGAGTGGATGAAGACACCACAGAACCCTTCACCTTCCTCCTCCCCTACTTCTGTTATGAATTAACAGGCAGCAAAGAGTTATTGACTCCATTTTTCTACCTTTGACTTGATTCCCTTAATCATAGAAACTGGTAGGTATAAAGCAAGGCTCTGCTGAGGAGCACAAGAATGTTTTTCTGTGTTCTTATGGTACCCACCTTTGGCACAGTGGATAAATAACCCTTGAAACCCGAGGTTTCTTTACATGGTTATTTCTTACTATTGTTATCCTCCAATAGGCTGATGGTGGTGTAAATACAAAGAATCTAAATATCGGGATGATGGCTTCTGCCAAGGCCACCATTACAAATTGCAGCGTCCCATACTGTCTGCTATCCGTTGAGAAAGTGAATTGGGGAAAAAACTGCGCTAACCTTAAATATGTGAAAAAAGCAGCTAACATACAAAACAAACAAAGTCTAAAGCAATAAATATACAAAAAATGTAGCGCTAATCGTAAACACAATGTAAAGGTGAATACCAAACTGAAAAACACATATAACATGTGAGTGGGGATGAACCCAAATAAAGTCCAAATGGGAACCAAATAAATTGGAAGTGAGTCCAAAGTATATGTGAGGACAAAATTAAATAAAAAGTCCAAAATAAGTCAAGTGAGGCACTGGTATCTCTATAGACAATTCAAGAGCATATAAAGGCTGGACAATGGTGTCTTAAACAACTTGACAGATGATGTAGAGAGATTGAATCTTACCAGAAAAGTTGGATACAACTGCCATAAGACATTGTATCTTGTAGGCTTGTGCGCTTAGCCTCTTGCGCTGGAGGGTACCGGATCAGGCAGGAACAAAGCAGCAGGGCAGAAGAGCAGCACAACGGACAGCATGCAACCAAGCCGAGAACTCTCAAACAATCCACTCGATGGAATCCCCGAGGCAAAAAGGGAAAGGGCACAAACAAAAAGCGGAAGCGACTCCGATGGTGCAGGTCAAAAAGTAACTAAAATTTATTCACTTCATACATGTGACAATAAAATCTCGAGAATAGTAGCTAAAAAAGGATCAGCAATGGGAGAAACACGAGATAGCTGTCCCGACGCGTTTCAACACAATATGGTCTTCTACTGGGGCATATCTCGCCCTACTGCTTTGTTCCTGCCTGATCCGGTACCCTCCAGCGCAAGAGGCTAAGCGCACAAGCCTACAAGATACAATGTCGTATGGCAGTTGTATCCAACTTTTGTGGTAAGAGTATTCAATCTCTCTACATCATCTGTCAAGTTGTTTAACCACTTCAGCCCCGGACCAATTTGCAGCCAAAGGACCAGGCCCCTTTTTGCGATTCGGCACTGCGTCGCTTTAACTGACAATTGTGTGGTCGTGCGACGTAGCTCCCAAACAAAATTGGCGTCCTTTTTTTCCCACAAATAGAGCTTTCTTTTGGTGATATTTGATCGCCCCTGCGTTTTTTATTTTTTGCGCTATAAACAAAAATAGAGCGACAATTTTGAAAAAAACGCAATATTTTTTACTTTTTGCTATAATAAATATCCCCAAAAAATATATAAAAAAAACATTTTTTTTCCTCAGTTTAGGCCTCAGTTTTTGGTAAAAAAAAATCGCAATTAGCGATTATTGATTGGTTTGCACAAAAGTTATAGCGTTTAGAAAATAGGGGATAGTTTTATAGCATTTTTATTAATATTTTTTTTTTTACTAGTAATGGCGGCCATCAGCGATTTTTATTGTGACTGCGACATTATGGAGGACACATCGGACATTTTTGACACATTTTTGGGACCATTGTCATTTATACAGCAATCAGTGCTATTTAAATGCACTGATTCCTATGCAAATGACACTGGCAGTGAAGGAGTTAACCACTAGGGGGCGGGGAGGCGTTAGTGTGACGTGTGTGTGTTTTTTTTTTACAGTAGGGGGCGTGGCTTTACGTCTGACGTCACTGATCAGCTTTCCCAATGACAAGGAACAGCCGATCAGTGACAGGCAGTGTAGGAAGCACAGGGAGAGGTTTGTTTACACAGACCTCTCCCCGTTCTTCAGCTCTGTGACCCGATCGCGGGACACCAGCGGCGATCGGGTCCGCTGGTCCCGTGGCCGTGGTCACGGAGCTCCCGACCGGGTCGCGCGCGCGACCCATGGCTGGGCTCTTAAAGGACCACGCACAGGTTTTGCCCAGCCGTGCCATTCTGCCGACGTATATGTGCAGAAGGCGGTCGGGAAGCGGTTAAGACACCATTGTCCAGCCTTTATATGCTCTTGAATTGTCTATAGAGATCCGTGGATACCAGTGCCTCACTTGACTTATTTTGGACTTTTTGTTTTATTTTTTCCTCACATATAATTTGGACTCACTTCCAATTTATTTGATTCCCATTTGGACTTTATTTGGGTTCATCCCCACTCACATGTTATATGTGTTTTTCAGTTTGGTATTCACCTTTACATTGTGTTTACGATTAGCGCTATATTTTTTGTATATTTTTTGAGTAAGGATGAGCCGGGAGAAGTAATTCTTTGTACCATGGATCCCAACAACTAAGTTAAAGTTCTGCTCTGCCCCTGGTGGAGTGATATAGCAGAAGAGGAAAGAACTTCTCCCCTCTCTTTGGCCCGGACTCTTGCTGCTGAACTATTGGGACCTGGGGAACATTTATTTAATATCTGGGGGCCATAGCCCATGCATGCCCCTAAAAAGTACTTAATGAGTCTCCTCTCTGTCCCTGGGACTCCTGCTGACCTGACAGGTTCCAGGTCCTGTACAGGAGAGCCAGCTCTTCCTTCGCGGCCCTGACTTCTGCACTTTGAAGGGTCTCTATGAGTGCTTTGGGTTGTAATAGGAATCAGTAAACTTGAAATTGAAGGGCCACATTCAAATCTAAATACAAGTTTATTCCATTGACATATTGCTTTTATGAAGACAACACATTTTTGGGGCTGTAACTCCATCCTTTTCATCTGGGCTTCAGAAAACAAAATTGTTTATATATATATATATACATTCACCGGACAATTTATTAGGTGCACTTTGCTACCCTGTTTCCCTGAAAATAAGACCTAGCGTGATTGTCGGTGATGGCTGCAATATAAGCCCTACCTCCCCAAATAAGCCCTACCCGGTTTCCCCGAAAATAAGCCCTAGCCTTAAAATAAGACCTACAAGAACTTTAACTAGGGCTTATTTGGGAGGTAGGGCTTATATTGCAGCCATCACCGACAATCACGCTAGGTCTTATTTTCGGGGAAACAGGGTAGCACCGGGTTGGACCCCCTTTTGCCTTCAGAACTGCCTTAATTCTTTGTGGAAGATTCAACAAGGTGTTGGAAACATTCCTCAGAGATTTTGGTCCATATTGACATGATAACATCACGCAGTTGCTGCAGATTTGTCGGCTGTACATCCTTGACCCAAAGGTGCTCTTTTGGATTGAGATCTGGTGACAGTGGAGGCCAAATGCGCTTCTGGAAGAATGGTCAAACATTCCCATAGACACACTCCTAAGCCTTGTGGACGGCCTTCCTGAAAGAGTTGAAGCTGTTATTACTGCAAAGGGTGGGCCAACTCAATATTGAACCCTACGGACTAAGACTGGGAGGCCATTAAAGTTCATCTTCGTGTAAAGGTGTCCCAATACTTTTGACAATATAGTGTATGTGTGGTCTGATTGGTAGATACTCTATAATGCCGCTCCTAGAATGACTACCCACCCTTGCGCCAATAATGTTAACCAATGTGCAGATAGATGTGTGTGTGATACACACCTATAAAATCCCTAAGTGTGAATAAACCTCTAGCAGCCACTTTAAGAATGTGTAATCATAAAAAATGTGATTATAATCAAACTAGTAATGACAAGTGAAAAATATAATCAAATGGCGCTTAAAAAAAGAAAAACATAAAAACAAAACAAAATTATATATAAACTGCCAGAATAAATAAAACACCACGTGAAATAGTGTCCGTGAGATGATACCAAAAACAAATCTTCATTAGTATTTGTGTAAATTCAAAGAAAAAATGTGATTAAATCTTCCAAAGCAAAAAATGTCCACCAACAAATCTTCAATAGAATAATCAAATATGTCTTCCACCACACCAACTCGTGTTCCCTCTCCCAATGAGACCGCACTCACCGGATGGTATTGCCTCGCACTCTCGTGGTTGGCAAATATGGCGATTACCCCACCTGGGTTATCTGTGCGATCAATCCAAACTTGCAAACTCCATATGTGAAAACAAATAAAAAATGTGCCTCCACATAGCGTGATACTGTGATAAAACTTATTTATTAAAATTCAACGTCACTCACACTTCAATGTTTCAACTTACAAAAACACAAAGTGATAAAGCCAAATCCAGCACACAATCCACTGCAACTTTTGGATATCAGATGAGCCGACAGAGCGTAGAAAAACTGGGTAACAAGTGATCTCACCACCCCTCGCAGCTCTGCTCCTGGTGTGGGTTCTTTCTCCGGGAGTCACTTCAGTGAGGTTGCCGGGTAGTGATCTCAAACAATAGTGGTGATGGAGGAGACAGCACACCA
This sequence comes from Lithobates sylvaticus, assembly GCA_028564925.1. Lineage (NCBI taxonomy): Eukaryota > Metazoa > Chordata > Amphibia > Anura > Ranidae > Lithobates > Lithobates sylvaticus. The sequence goes on from CM053038.1 coordinate 65,654,803, forward strand.
ATTCAAACGATTTAAACACAAAGATTGAAAAATTGAGTATCTCAGTGTCCGTGTGGCTACACCCTTGACATGTTTCGTCGGTATGACTTCTTCAAAAAGGGGAGTAGCCACACGGACACTGAGATACTCAATTTTTCAATCTTTGTGTTTAAATCGTTTGAATTGGTGTGCTGTCTCCTCCATCACCACTATTGTTTGAGATCACTACCCGGCAACCTCACTGAAGTGACTCCCGGAGAAAGAACCCACACCAGGAGCAGAGCTGCGAGGGGTGGTGAGATCACTTGTTACCCAGTTTTTCTACCTAGTTGTTTCACCCATTGGTGATCATATGTGCGCTTTGTCGGCTCATCTGATATCCAAAAGTTGCAGTGGATTGTGTGCTGGATTTGGCTTTATCACTTTGTGTTTTTGTAAGTTGAAACATTGAAGTGTGAGTGACGTTGAATTTTAATAAATAAGTTTTATCACAGTATCACGCTATGTGGAGGCACATTTTTTATTTGTTTTCACATATGGAGTTTGCAAGTTTGGATTGATCGCACAGATAACCCAGGTGGGGTAATCGCCATATTTGCCAACCACGAGAGTGCGAGGCAATACCATCCGGTGAGTGCGGTCTCATTGGGAGAGGGAACACGAGTTGGTGTGGTGGAAGACATATTTGATTATTCTATTGAAGATTTGTTGGTGGACATTTTTTGCTTTGGAAGATTTAATCACATTTTTTCTTTGAATTTACACAAATACTAATGAAGATTTGTTTTTGGTATCATCTCACGGACACTATTTCACGTGGTGTTTTATTTATTCTGGCAGTTTATATATAATTTTGTTTTGTTTTTATGTTTTTCTTTTTTTAAGCGCCATTTGATTATATTTTTCACTTGTCATTACTAGTTTGATTATAATCACATTTTTTAATATAGTGTATGTAACTGCATGACATCATGCTTTTATTTATTTATTTTTAAATCTGAATTTTCTTTAGCAATTGTTTATGAAAGCCACTATCTGCCAACCCACCAGACGTTAAGCTTCTCCTTACCTGAATTTTTTGGAGAATTTCTACATGTCAGAAAAGGAACACAATTACCTTATGTAGCTATGTCACATGCAATAAAAAAAAAAAGCTAAAAGGAAAAATTAAAAAAAAAAAATCAGAATTTTTCTCAGAATTTCTACATTTGAGAAAGGGGATACAATTACCCGATGACCACAATCGCTTGTGGTCATCTGGTAATTGTATCCCCTTTCTCAAATGGGGAAAAATTCAGAGAAAAATTCAGATTTAATTTTTTTAGAATTTTTCCTTTAGCTTTTTTTTTTATAGAATTGCGCTTTTTTAATTTTTTTTTTTAGAATTTTTCCTTTAGCTTTTGTTTATGAAAGCCACTATCTGCCAACCCACCAGACGTTAAGCTTCTCCTTACCTGAATTTTTGGGAGAATTTCTACATCTCAGAAAAGGAACACAGTTACCTTATGTAACTATGTCACATGCAATAAAAAAAAAAAAAAAAGCTAAAGAAAAAATTAAAAAGAAAATAAAATCAGAATTTTTCTCAGAATTTCTACATTTGAGAAAGGGGATAGAAGTACCCGATGACCACAATCGCTTGTGGTCATCTGGTAATTGTATTCCCTTTCTCAAATGGGGAAAAATTCTGAGAAAAATTCAGATTAAATTTTTTTAGAATTTTTCCTTTAGCTTTTTTTTTTATAGAATTGCGCTTTTGAAATTTTTTTTTTTTTAGAATTTTTCCTTTAGCTTTTGTTTATGAAAGCCACTATCTGCCAACCCACCGGACGTTAAGCTTCTCCTTACCTGAATTTTTGGGAGAATTTCTACATCTCAGAAAAGGAACACAGTTACCTTATGTAACTATGTCACATGCAATAAAAAAAAAAAAAGCTAAAGAAAAAATTAAAAAGAAAATAAAATCAGAATTTTTCTCAGAATTTCTACATTTGAGAAAGGGGATAGAAGTACCCGATGACCACAATCGCTTGTGGTCATCTGGTAATTGTATTCCCTTTCTCAAATGGGGAAAAATTCTGAGAAAAATTCAGATTAAATTTTTTTAGAATTTTTCCTTTAGCTTTTTTTTTTTTTATAGAATTGCGCTTTTGAAATTTTTTTTTTTTAGAATTTTTCCTTTAGCTTTTGTTTATGAAAGCCACTATCTGCCAACCCACCGGACGTTAAGCTTCTCCTTACCTGAATTTTTGGGAGAATTTCTACATCTCAGAAAAGGAACACAGTTACCTTATGTAACTATGTCACATGCAATAAAAAAAAAAAAAGCTAAAGAAAAAATTAAAAAGAAAATAAAATCAGAATTTTTCTCAGAATTTCTACATTTGAGAAAGGGGATAGAAGTACCCGATGACCACAATCGCTTGTGGTCATCTGGTAATTGTATTCCCTTTCTCAAATGTAGAAATTCTGAGAAAAATTCAGATTTAATTTTTTTAGAATTTTTCCTTTATCTTTTTTTTTTATAGAATTGCGTTTTTTAATATTTTTTTTTTGAATTTTTCCTTTAGCTTTTTTTTATAGAATTGTGCTTTTTTAATATTTTTTTTTAGAATTTTTCCTTTAGCTTTTGGTTATGAAAGCCGACGTCTTCCAACCCGCTAGGAATGCGGCTTCATAAAACTCCTCATTTTATTAACTAGATAAATCAGGCGAATGACCCTTTCTCATACAGATATATTCTTCTTTTGTACTAAATCAGTACAATCGAGTGAGGGAAATAATTGGGCAGCATTAGAAAATTGCCTGGGAATTTTAATGTCCGGCGGCTCTGAAAAAAAAAAAAAAAACGTGCGTTTTAATCCATTTCGGGTCCATTTTAGTGATTAAGCAGCCATGGAGCGAACAGCAGCTCTTTTGCCGACACCTTGCACTGTACAACATGATTACCGGCAGCAAGCAGTCGCAGAGTCGCCCGCACTTGTAAACATGACCCGATTAGATGATTTTCTGTGTTTGCTGGAGCTCATTGCCATGCTAATGCACCCCCCCCACCCCCCCACCCCCACTCCAGTTCATCAGATATGACCATTAGGACCTGCAATCATTATTATTTTTTTCTCCATCACTTATAAAAAACGAATTTCACTGACTGCGGCCTCTGCGCCTTAATGGTGGCTAAATATACACCGGGCCTAATGTGTCATCCATCAATGCATTATATAATGAGCGCGGGGCACGCCGGAGGACGGGGATTGGTGCCGCGTTCCATCATAGAAGTGCATCGGAGCGTTACTATCGCAAAGCGCCGCTCCCTGACTTTTCATATTTGCAAAGAGCTGGAGGTTAATCGCAGCTGATAGGGGGAAAAAAAATGCAGCTGTACTGTTAATAAACAGGTTTCCCAAAGAGAGGTTCGCCGGCAAGACGAGGCGTAAATGTATGTATTTAACCAAGCGCAGCGGAAATTCACCGAGGAGCGAGATAAACGACAAATAAATGATTTCATTAATTGGACAAGTAACTTTCTATTGTCCTTACACGCTAATGCGATAACTAAATGCAACGCAGCGCCGCAAAGACAGCTCTACAGAGAACTTGAAACATTGTATCATGTTGGCCAAAGAAAGCTTAGATGTGAACCCACCGGGTTCACACCACTGCGACTTGTCATGGGACTTGACAGTTCAAAGTCGCATGACAAGTCTCACCCCCCCATTTACAGCAATGGAACTAAAGTCGCAGAGACTTTGAAAAAGGATCCTGCAAAATTTCTGTGCGGTTTCATTAACCACTTATTGACCGGAAGATCCCCCCCCCCCAAAAAAAAAATTGGCTTAAAAATCATAAAAATAATTTAAAAAAAATAATTGGAAAAAAAAAATGTTTTACTCACCTCTAAATGCCTGTTGCTAGGGGGTCCCTCATAGTCTGCCACCTTCAGTGCCCGGGCACTGACATCACTTCCCCTCGGCGCCGCACAGTCATCTGGGACCTGTCACGTGTCCCAGATGACTGAGTGTCGAATCACGGCGCACGGCGCCGCTCACGCATGTGCCCACTGTGAAGCCACAGCCGGGTGCCCACATTAAGAATGCCGGCGCCGCGAGCAGAGCGGGGAACGAGGGGGGGGGCCTCGTTCCCCCGCATCGCTGGACCCTGGGACAGGTAAGTGTCCGATTATTAAAAGTCAGCAGCTGCAGTATTTGTAGCTGCTAACCTTTAAAAAAAAATTTTTTGTGGGCCCTCCTCTTTAATGACCAGGTCATTTTTTGCGATACTGCGTCGCTTTAACTGACAATTGCGTGGTCGCGCGATGCAGTACCCAAACACACTAGACGTCCTTTTTTTTAACACACATAGAGCTTTCTTTTGGTGGTATTTGGTCACCTCTGCGGTTTTTATTTTTTGCGCTATAAACAAAAAAAAAGAGCGACAGTTTTGAAAAAAAAAACAACAATATTTTTTACTTTTTGCTGTAATAGATATCCCAAAATATAATTTCTTCCTCAGTTTAGGGCGATATGTATTCTTCTACATAGTTTTGGTAAAAAAAATAGAGCTTTCTTTTGGTGGTATTTGATCACCTCTACGATTTTTATTTTTTGCGTTATAAACAAAAAAAAAGAGCGACAATTTTGAAAAAAACAACAATATTTTTTATTTTTTCCTATAATAAATATTCTTTTTAAAAAAAAAAAATCCTTCATCAGTTTAGGCCGATATGTATTCTTCTACATAGTTTTGGTAAAAAAAAAATAGAGCTTTATTTTGGTGGTATTTGATCACCTCTGCGTTTTTTTTTTTTTTTTTTGCGCTATAAACAAAAAAAAAAGAGCGACAATTTTGAAAAAAACAACAATATTTTTTATTTTTTCCAATAATAAATATCCCAAGATCTTTTAGAAAAAAACAAATTCCTTCATCAGTTTAGGCTGATATGTATTCTTCTACATAGCTTTCTTTTGGTGGTATTTGATCACCTCTGCGTTTTTTTTTATCTTTTGCGCTATAAACAAAAAAAAAGGACAATTTTGGAAAAAAAAAAAATATATTTTTTACTTTTTGCTATAATAAATATCCAAAAAATAAAAAAAAACAAAAACAAATATCTTCATCAGTTTCGGCTAATATGTATTCTTCTACATAGTTTTTAATAAATATCCAAAAAAAAATGTCTTCATCAATTTAGACCGATATGTATTCTTCTACATAGTTTTGGGAAAAAAATAGAGCTTTCTTTTGGTGGTATTTGATCACCTCTGCAGTTTTTTTTTTTGCGCTATAAACAAAAAAAAAGAGCGACAATTTTGAAAAACACAACAATATTTTTTATTTTTTTATATAATAAATATCCCAAGATCTTTAAAAAAAAAAAAAAAAAAAAATTCCTTCATCAGTTTAGGCTGATATGTGTTCTTCTACATAGTTTTTAATAAATATCCAAAAATAAAAAAAAACAAAAACAAATTTCTTCATCAGTTTAGGCCGATATGTATTCTTCTACATAGTTTTGGTAAAAAAAATTGAGCTTTCTTTTGGTGGTATTTGATCACCTCTGCGGTTTTTATTTTTGCGCTATAAACAAAAAAAAAAAGATCGACAATTTTGAAAAAAAAACAACAATATTTTTTATTTTTTTATATAATAAATATCCCAAGATCTTTAAAAAAAAATCTAATTCCTTCATCAGTTTAGGCTGATATGTATTCTTCTACATAGTTTTGGTAAAAAAAAATAGAGCTTTCTTTTGGTGGTATTTGATCACCTCTGCGGTTTTTATTTTTTACGCTATAAACAAAAACAAAACGCGACAATTTTGAAAAAAAAAATATATATTTTTTACTTATTGCTATAATAAATATCCCAAAATAAAAAAAAAAAAACAAAAACGAATTTATTCATCAGTTTAGGCCGATATGTATTCTTCTACATAGTTTTGGTAAAAAAAATAGAGCTTTATTTTGGTAGTATTTGATCACCTCTGCGGTTTTTATTTTTTGTGCTATAAACAAAAAAAAGAGCGACAATTTAAAAAAAAAATAATACAATAAAAAAAAAAAAATATCCCAAGATTTAAAAAAGAAAAACGAATTTCTTCATCAGTTTAGGCCAATGCGTATTCTTCTGCATATTTTTGGTAAAAAAAATAAATTGCAATAAGCGTTTATTGATTGCCTTGCGCAAAAGTTATAACCTCTACAAAATAGGGCATAGATTTATGGCATCATTATTATTATTATTTTTTTTATAATTTTTAATACATTTTTCAAGAGCAAGAAAGCTAGAAATAGAAACACAGTGCGTTAACACCATAACATATGTGTAGGAAGTAATAGCAACAGTTACAGTATAATAGTCCATTTTGAGGGTTACATACTAGTAACGCGATCAGCGATTTTTAGCGGGACCGCGACATTGCGGCGGACAGATCGGACACTTTAGACACTTTTTTGGGACCAGTGACATTTATACAGCGATCAGAGCTAAAAATAGCCACTGATTACTGTATAAATGTCACTGGCAGGGAAGATGTTAACACTAGGGGGCGATCAAGGGGTTAAGTGTGGGGGCAAAGGCCGACTTGAGGAGGAGAGAGATCGCTGTTCCTGATCACTAGGAACAGCAGATCTCTCTCTAACTCCCCTGTCAGAACGGGGATCTGTCTGTTTACATTAACAGATCCCCATTCTGGCTCTCGTTCCCGTGATCGCGGGTGACCGTTAAAAACGCACACGTTTACAAATTGCGTAAAGTATTCTCCCCAAAAGAGGCTTCTTTTGGGTGACAGACGCACATTGGGCAGCCTATTGAATGGAATGGGCTTCCCTATGACACGTGGATACGCATCTAAGGTCCCACTCATCTTATCGCGCCGTGGTATCGAGCATTCCCGCTATGGGATTTTCCCCGCAAATTCTGCGTGGCCTCCTTGGGCAGCCCACTCACTTGAATGGGCTGCCCCATGCGTGTTTGTCACCCCCAAAAGAAGACCTTGCTTCCTTTTTTGGGCCACAATCGATTTGTGCAGGCGCGGTTTGCTGCCATTCCCTGTCACATTGTGTTTTGGGTGCCATTAAAGGATAATGGCACCCCAAACTCACACAGCGTGTTGTGCTTGCGACTGCCACGAGATTTGAGATCCCAAATCACCAGATGTGAAAGGGACCTAAATTGCTCTTTAAGATTTGCAAGTGGGAACGGTTGTTCACACTACGCGACAGCTGAATGTTTTTTTATTCGTACAGAATGTAGTGAATTGGTAATATACCACCTTATGGCCACTAGATGGTGCTGGCGATCATAGTAAATTAATATTTATATTCTACAACCATGAGCTCCATCTAATGGCCATAAAGATTTTTGTTTTTATATATATTTTTATTGAGAATTTTACTATAAATTAATCATAGTAAATTAATCATAGTAGATTAATATTTGTATTCTACAACTATGAGCTCCATCTAATGACCATACAGCATTTTATTTTTATATATTTTTATTGAGATTTTTACTATAAATGAATCATAGTAAATTAATCATAGTAGATTAATATTTATATTCTACAACAATTGGCTCCATCTAATGGCCATACAGCATTTTTTTTTCTTTTTATATATTTTCATTGAGGTTTTTACTATAAATTAATCAGAGTAAATTAATCATAGTAAATTAATATTTATATTCTACAACCATGAGCTCCATCTAAAGGCCATAAAGCTTTTTGTTTTTATATATATTTTTATTGAGATTTTTACTATAAATGAATCATATTAAATTAATCATAGTAGATTAATATTTATATTCTACAACTATGAGCTCCATCTAATGACCATACAGCATTTTATTTTATTTTTATATATTTTTATTGAGATTTTTACTATAAATGAATCATAGTAAATTAATCATAGTAGATTAATATTTATATTCTACAACTATGAGCTCCATCTAATGACCGTACAGCATTTTATTTTTATATATTTTTATTGAGATTTTTACTATAAATGAATCATAGTAAATTAATCATAGTAGATTCATATTTATATTCTACAACAATTAGCTCCATCTAATGGCCATACAGCATTTTTTTTTTTTTTTTATATATTTTTATTGAGGTTTTTACTATAAATTAATCAGAGTAAATTAATCATAGTAGATTAATATTTATATTCTACAACAATGATCTCCATCTAATTGCCATACATATTTTTTTTCTTTTTATATATTTTTATTGAGATTTTTACTATAAATGAATCATAGTAGATTAATATTTCTATTCTACAACTATGAGCTCCATCGAATGGCCATACACCATTTTTTTTTTCTTTTTATATATTTTTATTGAGATTTTTACTATAAATGAATCATAGTAAGTTAATCATAGTAGATTCATATTTATATTCTACAACAATTAGCTCCATCTAATGGCCATACAGCATTTTTTTTTCTTTTTATATATTTTTATTGAGGTTTTTACTATAAATTAATCAGAGTAAATTAATCATAGTAGATTAATATTTATATTCTACAACAATGATCTCCGTCTAATGGCCATACATAATTTTTTTTCTTTTTATATATTTTTATTGAGATTTTTACTATAAATGAATCATAGTAAATGAATCATAGTAGATTAATATTTATATTCTACAACCATGAGCTCCATCTAATGGCCAAAAGGAATTTTTTTTTATATATTTTTATTGAGATTTTTATCATAAAAATTTACAGATAGAAAAAAAAAGAAAAAAAAAGCTTAGGTAAGTAACCATAGGTGCAGAAAAATAAAATAAAAAATAAAATAAAAAAATAAAAAGAATACAATTAGCAACATGCAAATGAGCTCTATCTAATGGCCATAAAGCTTTTGGTTTATATATATATTTTTATTGAGATGTTTACTATAAATTAATCATAGTAGATTAATATTTATATTCTATAACAATGAGCTCCATCTAATGGTCATACAGCATTTTTTTTCTTTTTATATATTTTTATTGAGATTTTTACTATACATGAATCAGAGTAAATTAATCATAGTCGATTAATATTTATATTCTACAACCATGAGCTCCATCTAATGGCCATAAAGCATTTTTTAAATATGTTTTTATTGAGATTTTTATCATATAAAATTTACAGAAAGAAAAAAAAAAGAAAAAAAGCTTAGGTAAGTAACCATAGGTGCAAAAAAATGAAATAAAATATAAAATAAAATAAAAAGAATACTATTAACAACATGGAAATGAGCTCCATCTAATGGCCGTAAAGCTTTTTGTTTATATATATATTTTTTTATTGAGATTTTTTACTATAAATTAATCATAGTAAATTAATCATAGTAGATTAATATTTATATTCTACAACAATGAGCTCCATTCTAATGGCCATACAGCATTTTTTTTCTTTTTATATATTTTTATTGAGATTTTGACTATAAATTAATCATAGTAAATTAATCATAGTAGATTAATATTTATATTCTACAACAATGAGCTCCATCTAATGGCCATACAGCATTTTTTTTTCTTTTTGTATATTTTTTTTGAGATTTTCACTATAAATTAATCATAGTAGATTAATATTTATATTCTACACCCATAAGCTCCATATAATGGCCATAAAGCATTTTTTTTAAATATATTTTTATTGAAATTTACAGAAATACATTTTTATATATTTTTATTGAGGTTTTTATCATAAAAAAATTACAGAAAGAAATAAAAAATAGAAAAAAAAGCTTAGGTAAGTAACCATAGGTGCAAAAAATAAAAAAATACAAAATAAAAAATAAAATTAATTAAAAAGAATACACTACACATGGATATGGTTGTTAAACATATATTAGATACCAAAAACCAACATTAAATATTTAGCATGGGGGCTCAAGAGGGAAGGAAAAAGGAGAAAAAAAAAGTAGAAAGGGAGGCAATTTTTCCTGATTCACTTTATTCTGTATGACGAAGAACAACATTCAACCTGGAAAGAAAATAGCCCAATAATATTCGATTTTGTTCTAATTTATATGCCGTTTCCCAGGATGAAAAGCTCTGCAAACTTTATATAAATACACCCCTTCGTTTTATTAGTAATATGTTTTGTACTTAACAACCGATGAGGCATCAGTTGTCAGCGGGCTTCCCGCTGAATGTAAAAAAAAAATCGAGAGAAAAAACGGCGTGTGCCCCCCCCCCCCCCCCAGGCCCTTGGATCTAGTATGGATTCAGAGGGGATCCCCATGCCAAAATGTAAAAAAAAAATGGCGTGGGGGGTCCCCCCAAAATCCATACTAGACCCTTATCCGAGCATGGAGCTCGGCAGGTCAGGAAAGGGAGGGTACGAGCGAGCGCCCCACCCCCTCCTGAACCATACCAGGCCACATGCCCTCAACATGGGGATATATGTGAGTATGTATGTGTATGTATATATATATATAATTTTTTTTTTGTTTATATTTATTTATTTATTTTTTAAATAATTTTCTTTTCTTTTATTTTATTTTTTTTATTTTTTTTTATTTTATTTTTTTATTAAAAAGATGTTTGCCTGTTAAACCGCTTTGGAACAGGAGTCTCTCTGGACCGGTGTCCACAGGTAACACCTACATTTGATACTGAGACTCTGTGAATCCAATGACTGAAAGGGGCGGGCCTTGGACAGTCAGGCTGTGGAGGAAAGGGCTAGAAGGTCCTGCAGCCAGAAAATTAGACAGGCTCTATCTGACTTGCTGCTGCTTCCAATGCACATTGGGAAAAGCTCACAGTGTGCAGTGATTTACATCTAGAAAGTATAAAATAAAATAAAATAAAAAAGTTGATAGCTACCCCCTCACCCTTTATACATGCACGTGGAGTACTTCATATATATTTATATACACATATTTGGACTTTTGTACTCTTGTTTATGATCTTTACATTATATGTGTATTCTTATTGTAGGACATGTTTTTTTTTTTTTTTACAGTGTGTTATCATTTTCCCAACAATGCATTTTTTTAATTTTTTTATTTTATTTTCTTTTCTTTATTTTTTATTTTTTTTTTATAATTATATATATATATTTCTTTTTTTTGGGTTTATATTTATTTATTTATCGTTTTAATTAATTATATTTATTTTATTTATTTTTTATTTTTTTTATTTTCTTTTTATTTTTTTTTATTTAAATTTTTTTATTTAAAAGATGTTTGCCTTTTAAACCGCTTTGGAACAGGAGTCTCGCTGGACCGGTGTCCAAAAAACCTCCAGGCTGGTCTCCTTCCTGCCGATCACTCTGGAGATATTCGCCGAAAACCTTTTCTCCCATTTCACTCCCGTGTTTGTTTTCTTTTTCTGCGGCTTCCAGCCGTCCATCGCCAGGAGATGGCAGCAAAGATTGCCGAAGCCGAGCCGCCATAACTCGTCAGGACAAGAACACCCTCAAGATGCTATCATGAAAGAAGATCTTCGGAATGTTTCTTCTACAACATATTGATTTCATTCTCCTCTATTACATTAATAAATAGCGGGATTATATTTACAAATTGATTTCCATGGCCTCGCTCCAGATAGATAGATATATATACAGTATATATATATATATATATATATTTATTTTTTTTGTTTGTGGGGGAAAAAAGATATTGTAAAGAAATCTCTGCATTTTAGCATTTCCAAATGTCTGGGCGCCGGGCCAGCCGATGAAGAATACGTTCATTTATATCTGATGTATTATTTAAAAACCAGCCATCGTTATGGTAAAGATAATTACAACCATGCGCGGCTCCGAGGGACGGGAAGAAACTTTTTTTCTTGATTTTCCAGAGAAAACTTTGTTTAGCCCACCTGTGGCACCCAAACTTGGAACGGTCGACCAAAAGCTGAATGTTTCCAGTTCAGCATCTGAATGGGAGAGAAGATTCGGAGGTTAAAGTATAACTAAAGGCAAAACTTGGAGGGGGTTGGAACCCCTGCCAGTTTTTTCTTGCTGTCTGTGCCCCTCCGTTAACCACCTGAGCTCTGGAAGATTTTACCCCCCTTCATGACCGGTACATGTTTTGCTATTCGGCGTGGCGCTACTTTAACCACTTCCCGTCCCGCGCTATAGCTGAACAACGGCTACAACACAGGCTTACTTTGCTGGGAGGCCATCGTATGACATCCTCCTGTGATCTCGCAGGACTCAGCTGATCACAGATTGGGGTAAAGGGCCAATCACAGCGGCCCTTGACCATGTGATCAGCTGTGTCCAATGACAGCTACTCATGATGTAAACAGAAGTAGGTTATCGGCACTCCTTTCCTCACGCTGACAGCATGGGGAGAGGAGAGGAGAGCTGATAACTGGCTTCTGTTAAAGAGAGATCTACACTGATAATCAGGGCAGTCCCAACAGTGCCCACCAGTGATGCTTATCAGTGCACATCAGTGCTGCCAATTACTGCCCATCAGTGCCTCCTCATCAGTGTCACCTATCAGTGCCGCCTACCAGTGCCACCTAGTAGTGCCCATCAGTGCTGCCTATCAGTGCCGCCTCATCAGTGCCCACCAATGCCGCCTCATCAGTGCACATCAGTGCCCCCTATCAGTGCCCTTCAGTGCCCCCTATCAGTGCCCTATAGTGCCACCTATCGGTGCCCTTTAGTGCAGTCTATCAGTGCCACCTCATCAGTGCCCACCAGTGCCAACTATCAGTGCCCATCAGTGCAGCCTATCAGTGCACAACAGTGCCACCTATCAGTGCCCAACAGTGCCACGTATCATTTCCACCTATTGGTGCCCATTAGTGCCCGACGGTGCCACATATCAGTGCCCACCAATACCGCCTCATCAGTGCACAACAGTGCCACATATCAGTGCCCACCAGTGCCGCCTATCAGTGCCACCTATCAGTGCCAATTAGTGCCCAACATTGCTCACCAGTGCCACATATCAGTGCCCATCAGTGCTGCATTTTCGGTGCCACCTCATCAGTGCCCATCAGTGCCGCCTCATGAGTGCACATCAGTGAAGGAGAAAAATGACCCGTTTGCAAAATTTTATAACAAACAATTAAACATTTTTTAGTTTTTTTTCACAATTTTCAGTCTTTTTTCGTTGGTTTAGCAAAAAAAAAAAAACCCAGTGGTGATTAAATACCATCAAAAGAAAGCTCTATTTGAAATTTGATTTGTGAAAATAATGATACAAATGTCATTTGGGTACAGTGTTGCACAATTGACATTCAAAGTGTGAGAGCGCTGAAAAATGAAAATTGGCCAGAATTGAGATGGGGGAACTGTTATGGGGGTACGGGGGGTGCAGACCAACTGCAAGGGTGTCGTCCCCATCCATGACAGAGAACGTGACAGTGAGCGGATTGGTGCGCCGCAACCAACTGCATCATTTACAGGGGACGGGTTAAGGTGTGCATGTAACCGTTTGCTGCCAGGCCGAAACTAGCCTGCCCCACACCCTGCAGGAACTGACAGGAAGACAGAGCCTGATGGGGGGGGGGGGACAATAATAATAATATAAAGAATAAAAATAATGCCAATATAGGTGCCACAGGACCCTGTAACTACCCAAGCCCCCACTCTTCATCAATGTAGGGGTCTTTTTGGGGAAGGAATGTTTTAACAAAAAAATGTGAGCAGATAATACTAATAACAATAATAAAAATACAAATAATAATATCAATAATAAAATATTAATTATAGAGGTGCCTCAAGACCAGGGGCGGACTGACAACTCATGGGGCCCCCGGGCAATAGAAGATCATGGGGCCCCCCTGGGCAAACAGGGGCAAACAGGGGAACACTGTGTGTGTGTGTGTGTGGGGGGGGGGGGGAAGAAAGCACACAGGTGGACACTGGAGGGAGAGCACACACACAGGGGGGGACACGCACACACAGGGGGACACTGGAGGGAGAGCGTACACACAGGGGGACACTGGAGGGAGAGCGTACACACAGGGGGACACTGGAGGGAGAGCGTACACACAGGGGGACACTGGAGGGAGAGCGTACACACAGGGGGACACTGGAGGGAGAGCGTACACACAGGGGGACACTGGAGGGAGAGCGTACACACAGGGGGACACTGGAGGGAGAGCGCACACACAGGGGGGGACGCGCACACACAGGGGGACACTGGAGGGAGAGTGCACACACAGGGGGGGACACGCACACACAGGGGGACACTGGAGGGAGAGCGCACACACAGGGGGGGACATGCACACAGGGGGTCACTGTGGGGTAGGGGGGACACTCTGGGCTAGGGGGGACACTGTGGGCTGGGTGGACACTGTGGGCTGGGGGGACACTGTGGGGTGGGGGGGACACTGTGGGGTGGGGTGGGGGGGCCCGTGACTCTGTACCACCCCCCCATCACTTGTGGCGGTCCTGGTAATTTACTCACCGATGCCGATGCTCCCCGCCGGCCCCTCCACTCTTCTCTTCCATTAGGGGTCCGGACTCGGCCGGTTGAAGCGGCTGTATTACATGCCGCGAATACTGCTAACGCCGCGCGGCTCCCCGCCGGCCCCTCCTTCCCTCCCGTCCGTCCCAGGGGACGTCACGACACACACAGTAGAAGCACCTGGGACGGACGGGAGGGAAGGAGGGGCCGGCGGGGAGCCGCGCGCCGTTAGCAGTATTGTTAGCGGCATCGCGGCATGTAATACAGCTGTTTCAAGTAGCCCCTCATGTGGCCGAGTCCGGGCCCCTAATGGCCCCGGGCCCTCTGGCGGCGCCCGAGTCACCGACTTGTCAGTCTGCCCCTGCTCAGGACCCTTTAACTTCCCAACCCACCACTCTACATCAAAGTAAAAAAAAAAAAAAAAGTAAGAAGATAATAATAATAATAATAATAGGCTAAGATCTTTTTAACTACCCGAGCCCCCACTTTACATCAATGTAGGGGGCTTTTTGGGGAAGGAATGTTTTAACAAAAATAAATAATATAAGAAGATAATAATATTCATATTATTAAAAATAATAGTATAAAGAATAAAAATGATGCCAATAGAGGTGCCACAGGACCCTGTAACTACCCAAGCCCTCACTCTTCATCAATGTAGGGGTCTTTTTGGGGAAAGAATGTTTTAACAAAAAAATGTAAGCAGATAATACTAATAACAATAATAAAAATACAAATAATAATATTAATAATAAAATATTAATTATAGAGGTGCCCCAGGACCCTTTAACTTCCCAACCCACCACTCTACATTAAAGTAAAAAAAAAAAAAAATAGTAAGAAGATAATAATTATAATAATAATAATAGAGGTGGCTATGGACCCCTTACCTACCCAAGCTCCCAATCTACTTTAAAATAGGGATCTTTTGGGGGGAAGGAATTTTTGAACAAAAAAAATGTAAGAAGATAATTTTAATAATAATAATAATAACTATATTAATAATAGAGGTAGCTAAGGGTCCTTTAACTACCCAATCCCCCACTCTACATCAAATTAGGGGTCTTTTTGGGGGAAGGATTTTTTTAACAAAAGAATGTAATAAGATAATAATAATAATTATAATAATAATAATAATTGAGGTAGCTAAGGACCCTTTAACTACCCAAGCCCTCACTCTACAGCAATGTAGGAGAAGGATATTTTTAACAAAAATAAATAATGTAAGAAATAATAATAATAATAATATAAAGAATAAGAATAATACCAATAGAGGTGTCTCAGGATCCTTTAACTACCCAAGCTCTCACTCTACATAAATGTAGGGGTCTTTTTGGGGAAGGAATGTTTTAACAAAAATAAATAATATAAGAAGATAATAATAATCATATTATTAAAAATAATAGTATAAAGAATAAAAATGTAGGGGTCTTTTTGGGGGAAGGATTTTTTTAACAAAAGAATGTAATAAGATAATAATAATAATTATAATAATGATAATAATAATAATAATTGAGGTAGCTAAGGACCCTTTCACTACCCAAGCCCTCACTCTACAGCAATGTAGGAGAAGGATATTTTTAACAAAAATAAATAATGTAAGAAATAATAATAATAATATAAAGAATAAGAATAATACCAATAGAGGTGTCTCAGGATCCTTTAACTACCCAAGCTCTCACTCTAAATAAATGTAGGGGTCTTTTTGGGGAAGGAAAGATAATAACAATAATACAAATAGTAATAATATTAATAATAAAATATTAATTACAGAGGTGCCTTAGGACCCTTTACCTAAGCTCCCAATCTACTTTAAAGTAGGGGCCTTGGGGGGGGGGG
Organism: Lithobates sylvaticus; assembly: GCA_028564925.1. Taxonomy (NCBI): domain Eukaryota; kingdom Metazoa; phylum Chordata; class Amphibia; order Anura; family Ranidae; genus Lithobates; species Lithobates sylvaticus. The sequence goes on from CM053038.1 coordinate 65,670,995, forward strand.
GGGGGGGGCGTTAAAAAAATGTAAGAAGATAATAATAATAATAATAACAAAGATAATAATAATAGAGGTAGCTAAGGACCCTTTAACTACCCAAGCTCCCACTTTGCAGCATTGTAGGGGGCTTCTTGGGGAATTATTTTTTTAACAAAAAGAACTAATGTAAAAAGATAAAAAATATAAATAATAAGAATAATACCAATAGAGGTGCCTTATGACCTTTTAACTACTCAAGCCCTCACTCTACATCAATGTAGGGGTGTTTTTGGGGAGTGACTTTTTTTTTTAACAATAAAAAAATAATGTAAGAAGTGAATAATATTATTAGAAATAATAATATTATGGTAATAATATTAATAATAGGGCTGCCTCATTTTCTGCTCTTTTGCCCCAGCAGGGTGTCAGCCTCTCGCAGGCAGCTAAAGTGACATTTCCCCTCTTTAATATGCATGTGGTTTGGATAACTTTGATCTTTGTCTTAAAATGCGTTGCCCCGCTAATCTTATTGTGATTGTATTATCGTCGCTCTGGCTCTTTGTTACCAGGGCAACCATATTCTTTGTGATGAAATAAAAAAAGAAAAAGACCACTTGGCACCTAAAAGCTCCTTGTTGGCACATAAAGTAACTGAGTCACCGGCACAGAAAACTCTCGTCTTGGCGGCCGATGCGGGGTCACTGCGTCTGGCACATGACAAGCTGTGATTGTCGTATCATTTAACATTACTCAGCAGACAAGTCTGAGCCAAATGTACGCTCATTAGAGGTAGGCAGAGCCTCTAATCCCGCGCTGCATTGATTTACATCACCAAACAGCTATCATTAGAATGTTGGGCTGTGTGTGGCTGGAAAGGAGCGGAGGACAGACCAGAGCTGGGGGTGGGAGCCGGAGGTGAGCAGTTGAAGGATCCATCCACCTAGAACTGAGACTTTTATTGTTTTATTACATCTTGTTAAGTTAAATTGTCAAATTTTAACAACTTGCCGACTGCATTGCTCTTCTGTGCCAGATCACATGCCTAGTATGTGATCTGCCACTTCCGGTTAGGGGGCACACATGCTCCCCGCTGGTGCGTGACGCTTCTTCCCACAGAAGAAGCCGATCAGATGTCCGCCGGCACCTGCCGATCATCAGGAAAACACACAGAATGGAGCACAAGGCAGAACTTGGTTCTGACCAGTGCCGCCCCCCCCCCCCCCTTAATCCATGCAAACATGAAGGGCGCCGGATGTATGGATTGCTATGGGGTTTTTATTTTTGAAGCACATGATTAGAGCCCGAGGCTCTAATTGGCTTCAAAAAGGGTGTGCCCACACTTGTGTGACAATAGTGAATTAATATTGGCTATTGTCTTCCTGCTTCTTCTCCTGACCAATCAGGAAGTGGGTCTGTGACGGGAGTCACTTTTGGGCGCAGGGTGACCAAGAAAATAATGAACCCTGTATCTGCCATATTAGAAATAGTGGCTGATTCATAATGCTGGGACAAATACTTTTAGGAGATCCTGATGTAAATTCCAGCCACCTGTCTCTGTCTGTGTCTGCTATAATGTAAATTAGTCTAGTATGACTTGTCACAGCTTCTAAGAGTCTGATTCCTGTTTGACCCTCCGTACAGAGCCTTGTCTCGTACTTGGGGGGAAGAATTATTAGTATGGGTTTCTTGTTCGGCTGATTGGAGTGTTCGGTAGCTGCCTTGGTGTTCGGAAATGGAATGTCCTAAACGGCTTTAATCCCTTTCATACTCGGGGTGTCGTTACAGGGTCTTAAGATTCGATTGGCCGAGAGGAGAAGCAATCATATTGGCTGGCCGGGAGCAGAAGCAGGGAGGGGGGCACCACATAGGAGACGCAGGGGGAAGCCGCCGAAGCTGCCTGTGACCTGGAAGGGGTAAGTGCAGGGCTGGTGGGCGGATGGGCGAGTGACGGGGTCTTTGTTTGCCGAGGGGAGGGTTTGATCGATTGGCAGGCGGACCAAATGGAGGGGGGGTTGGGTTGTTTTGTTTGCCCCCCCCTACAAACAAAATGGAGCACCAGCCATCACTGGTATCAACAGGGGGAAGAGATGGATTTTTCCTGCTACGTCTCCATACAGCTGGTGGTGATGATGCTAGACCTGCGAGCTATACCCCCTCCTCCTCCGCTACCTCCATGCCCTCCTCTGCAGAATTGTCCTATGAACATAAAGTATCCCCTAAGCATTCAAAGGGCTATTGCCAGAGTCAGGCTAAAAGGTGCCATGTAGTGCTTCAACTTGTGTGTTTAGGGGACTGGAACCACAACAGAGCAGAGATTCTTCAGCTCTGCAGGGACAGGCCCAGAGGTGGTTCACACCCTGCCAGCTGGAGCCAGGAATGGTGTTGTCCGATAATGGCTCAAACCTCCTGTCTGGCCTTAGACAGGGAAAGTTGACACATGTGCCAACCTGCCCATAAACTGCCTGATTTGTGACATGCCCACCAGGTGGAACTCAACTTTGCGAATTGCTTCAGCAGCTATACATGCAGCAGAGGGCCATCAACGAGTACCTGTGCCAGTACGGCTCAACGACAGGCTCAGGCCACTTCAGCTTTTTTCCCCCATGCCAATGGCTGATCATTAAGGATGCATGCACTATATTCTCACCATTTGAGGAGGCCACAAGGATAGGTGACCAGTGACAGTGCATGTATCAGTGACACAACCCTTGTTGTGTTTCTGCTGGAGCAGACTCTGCGTGGCATTTTGGACAGGGCACTGGAGGCAGAGCAGCAGGAGGAAGAGGGGGACTTCCTTTCCTCTCAATGCCCACTTTAACCAGACACCATCATTCCTATGTCACAGAACACACAGGAGGAGAGAGGGGAGGAGGATGAGTAAGAGGATTCTGGCACTTTCATAGGCTTTGAAGAAGAGGAAGACATGCGTCAAGCTGTATGAGATGGCTTTCCAACCCCAGGACCCTTGGGAATAGTACATGGCTGGGAGGAGGAAGTTCCAGATGTTTTCATCCTGAGTGACCCAGAGGAGTTTGCTTCTCAAGCCTCGGCAAATTTGAGATGCATGGGCAACCTCATGCTTCAAAGCCTGCGAAAGGACCCAAGAATACGTAACATAAAGGAAAAGGATGATTACTGGTTGGCAACCCTCCTTGACCACCGTTATAAGGTGAAGGTCTCAGAACTCATCCCATCCCAACAGAGAGTGCAGAAGATAAAATCTCTTGAGGACACATTAAAGAGGATTTTATTGAACATTTTTCCTGACTCCAGTAGGTTAAAGTGTGGTGGAAAACATTGTTTTGAGTCATAAGTGAGGCATTTCGGAATTTTTTTAGTGCTCGTCACCCAGGGCTGTCAGCTTCCACATCCCATCGGTAGCGTCTGCATCACATGGTGGACGATTACCTCAGGGCCAAAACAGAGATGGAGAACTTTCCAGCGGATGATCCACTGACTTACTGGGTCATGAGAATAGACCACTGACCAGAACTTGCCCAGTATGCTATTGAGTTGTTGGGCTGCCCTACATCCAGCGTGCTTTCAGAACGGGCATTCAGTGCTGCAGGAGGTCTCGTTACTGATCATAGAACGCATCGGTACACAGGCTCCATGGACTCCATTTGACTTTTATAAAAATGAATCAGTCCTGGATTACCAGCTATGAAGCCCCTGATGCCGATGTCACTGATTAAAGTGATTGTAAGGGTAATTTTTTTTTTTTTTAAATAACAAACATATCATACTTACCTCCACTGTGCAGCTTGTTTTCCACAGAGTGGCCCCGAATCTGCTCTTCAGGGGGCCCCCGGCGGGTCTCGCGGCTCCTCCCCACACCTGATAACCCCCCTGAAAGAAGCGCTCTCCCGGGCGGTTACCTTGCGGGTGCACTCCCAAGTCCAGCATTCGGCATCCATAGAGGCCAAATGCAGGACTCGGCCCCACCCCCTGGCGCCAGCGTCCTTGGATTTGATTGACAGCAGCGGGAGCCAATGGCTGCGCTGCTATCAATCTATCCAATCAAGAGCCGAGAACCCCGGGCAGAGAGACAGCGCGTCCCCGCCAGGTCAAGTTCCAGAGCTCAGGTAATAAAATGGGGGGGCTGGGGGGCCGGTGACTGCCAGGTGTTTTTTCACCTTAATGCATAGAACACAATTTTTTACAGCAAGGCCAATTCTTGCTTTCATCAAGATTACCTCTATAGGGTTACGGTGGGAAGGCACCACCCGACACCCAAAGACCAATTTTTCCGGACCCGTTACTTCTATCCAAAGACAAAGAGACACCATAATGTATCCAAATAATCTCTAATCTTGTTCCCAGTGCACTACATTGTGGCCTCATCATACACACTGGCTCCCCAGCTGTTGCTGAGCAAAATAAAGGCAGCTTGCAAGGAAAATTTCATTTTTGTTGGGCTTTATAAATGCAATTATTGCTGCAGCAGATTCTAGACATGGTACAAATCTGCCACTTTACAGGTAGACTAAGGGGACCCCCCAGGCACTATATTGGAAGGAATTCTTCAGTTTTATGTTTTCACTTTAAAAATCAAAAAAAATCACTGCTCATTAAAAAATGACGTTTTTCACAAACTTTTTTTTTATTGATACATGTCCCCCAGGGCAGGACCCGGGCCCCTATAACCATTGTATGCCCAGTTACTTGCATATAAGCCGCCAAAATGGGCACTTTTGATTTTTGACGTTCGGAACCCATTGACTTTAATAGGGTTCGTTATTCGGGTCCGAACATTCACAGTGTTTGAAACTTCTGGTGCGACCCGAACAGGGGTCCGTTCGGCCCATCTCTATTAACAAGCAGCACATATGCTTCAAAGGACAGCTGTAGTTTTATACTAAAATCCATTATTCCACCTCCCCCTCCTGTACTAATCTGCCCTAAACCATGTAAAGTTTTCTTCTCCTGTAGTAGAAATCCTCTTTGGTGCCAGTTCTGACAGTTTTTTTGGGGCTTTCCTAGGAAGCAGCTTCAGTATACGGGACAGTCCCATTCAAGTCTATGGGGGCTCAGTCCATACCCTGGCCGAAGTACAGGAGGGATGGAGAGGGGGTTGATTAGAAAGGTTTAGTATAAAATCAAAGTTGTCCTTTAAAACAAACCCTCACTGACCTCTGTTATTGCAGGCACTATGGAGTAATTCATCCTCAAAGCTGAACTCCTGGAATGATCTTTATTGCATGGTTAATTTGGTCACCATTCACAGAATGCCTTGTATTTTTTTTTTTCAATGAATACAAGGTATGCTCTGATTGAACAGATTGAGAATACAGCATTTTGCCACTAGATAGCGCTATGATACTTTATCGCCCTCTCGAGGCCAAATGTGGTATTTTGAAACAATGAAAAACATTCAACCAGCACAGGAAATAGTCTGGTAACATTCTTTTTTTTCCACATTTTCACAGAACAATTGTATGTGCACTTTCATTCACTTCTATGCAAATTGTTTATAAATACATTCCAAAGTGTTACATTGTTTCAAGTTAATGAGCCTAATTCATTCTTTACAATTCTTTATGGCTTGTTGGCTGTAGGGTGACAGTTAAAGTCTAATGCCTTTTTTTTTTTTACAGTTTCAAGGACAAAACTAGATTTCCAGTGTAGCTTTCCAAACTGTATAATGCCTGCAGGCAATCTTGGGACAGTCTGAGCCCCAGGTCCCGGACCAGTCCCCATCTATTCCAGGAGAACATATCACATTCCATGCAGGATCTGGTGACTGGCACCAAAAGTGACTGCCTGAAGGTCAGAGAAAATGTAATTGAAAGAGTGATGAAGCATGCACATGGGAGCTGTTGATTTTTTCTTTATTTGGAGAATAATTTCAGCTCTAAACAAGTAATGGCTTTGTGACAGGAGCCGGTTCCAGCATCCTCAGAGACTGACCCCAGAGTTCTCATGTATCCAAAGTGGAATAAAATCAAGGAGCATTAGAATTGTATCATGTTTATTATATACATTTATATAGCTCTGACATATTCCGCAGTGTAGTACAGAGTGCGGTCACATTGCTCTCTACACCAGAGGAGCTTACACTCTAATATCCTGACCACAGTCACCCATTATTATTATTAATAAAATAATACATTTATATAGCTCTGACTTATACCACGTGGTGTAAAAAAAACACTGAGACAGTCACATCTGTCTCTGCACCAGAGGAGCTTCTCCACCAGGTGGTGCTGTTCTGCAGGGTGCTGTTGGCTCACTCTGCTGTGATCTCAGCTGAAGGAAGCAGCGAGCCTGGGGCCTGTCCGGCAGGCTTTTCCCAGGCAAGCATGGACCATGTTGGGGAAGATGAAGGTGGAGGCTCCCCAGAGACACTGAGGCCTACACCATTGGATCCTGGGCATGTCCCCATGCAAGGGGAGTCCTTAGCAGCACTTTGCCGTATTACCAAGGAGGAACAGAAACGTTCTGTCCTAAAAGCGGATTTCAGGAAAAAAAATCTCTGCACAGTAAGTCTCGGAGAAGTAGGAGGGAAGACTCCAAGCTAAAGTCTCTGGAGGAGGCATTGAAGAAGCAGGAGAAACTGGTCACTTCTCTTCGGAAAGCAGCGGTGTGTTTAGAGAAAAATATGGGAATTAGGAGAGATTCTAACAGAGGAAGGTAAAGTGTCTGTGCGAGTACCAGCCAGAGGGTGGATGCCAGAGCAACGGCGACAATATGGATGGGGGGTAAGGAAGTGGCTTCACATGGTGGCCCCAGTACTACCCCTGTCTCAGGATCTGTCGTGTCTGAGTCAGTATCTGCTCCATTCCCTCCCCAGCAGCCTGGGTCATGTCAGGAGGAGGTTGAGGAAAATGGCGGATTGCTACAGGCCATTATGGAAATGGAATCTCCCTTGACTGGCACCGACTCATCAGATGAGGAGAAGGATGTCATCCCTCAGCCTGTAAGGGAGAAAGTTGTGGAAAAAAATTCATTTAAGTCTGATCAAGATGGCGGCAGTGCTACAGTGTCTGCAAATGGAGGACAGGCTGTTTCAGTTCAGGAAAATGCTGGTGCTTCTTCCATTAAACGCAGGAATATGGTACAGCTCAGATGGGAAAGAGGAGGTATTCCACCTATCAGGAGGGTGGTTGTGGATAGGATCCTAGCCATGGGATTCAAGGCAGAGGATATTTATGCTCTTATCAGTCTGGGTGATTCCTTTGAATATGATTTGTCATTTGTGCGTCCAGAATCACTGGATCTCAAGACAGCCCTTGATAAAAAATGTGACTATCCTGACTAGGAATGAGTCTATACCCTCTGAGGATTTATGGGTCTGGTGGAGGAGGTTTGGTGAAACTTTGTGTCCCCTAAAAAATTTGGGATGATAGAGGAATCTGGATGGGTGAGTGTCAATGAGGTTGAGAGTATGTGGGAATGTGGTCCAGCATTTGCCCTCCTCTGTCTTTATTGGTAGAGCTAGGATTACTGTCTTCTACCCTGGTCAACCTTATTGTTTCTCCTAGTGTAGTGGAGGGTGCTGGACTAGCGTGTATGGTTGTGCCAATACCTCCTCCTAGGCATGGCAGAAGTGCTGCGGTTCGAGGTCAGCAGACACTGAGGGGTGGAGTGAGTGATGGATTGGATGATGGTGGAGGGGGAGGTGGAACAAGGACGTGAATGAAAGTGGCTGGTGCAGAATACAAGTGAATGATGTGGAAGTCAGGGTGAAAGATGTGGAAGTTGGGGTGAATCATGTGGGGAGGGGTTAATGGGGGGGTTTGTGTGAGGATGTCCTGGGGAGCAGGGGGGGGGGGGTTCTGCCATCAGGATTGTTGAATGAGGATATGGAATGGTTGGAGGCTAAAAGGAAAAAGGATAAGAGGCGGAGAAAGAGGAAGGATGTCAAAGCTCCTAAACTTAGGAGGGTGGAGGTGGCAAATGCTTTTGAGGTGTTTTCTGAGGTGGAGGGTGGAAGTTCTTCTGGTGATGAGTCTATAGAGGAGGAATCACAAGGGACATTGAAACGTGTAGGGTCTCCAGGTGGGGGTGGGGGGGGGGGTAGGCTAGGCTAAGACACGTATACCTCAATCATCCTGATGGCGGTTCCCACTCCACTGAAGGTGGCGACCATTAATGTCGCCAGCATAAAATCAGTAAGTGCTCGTAAAATGGCCTTATTTTTGCTCAGTGTGTTTGGTGATGATATTTTTTTTTTTTTTGCAAGAGACCCGGTTGTCTAGCTTGGCTGATGTTCATCTGGCGAAGAAGGAGTCGAAGCGCGGCTCCTCTTTCTGGTCTCTTGCGGCCGAGCCTTACACTGTCGTTGCGGTCCTTTTTTCCGGCATGGTAACCTGTCGGTGGATTATTGAGGTAGAAATGGGGAGATGCATAGTTTTAGATGTCTCCATGGGGGGCAGGACCTGCGCCTAATCAACATCTATGGGCCCCAGACAAAGTGGGACAGGAAATGCCTCTTCATGAAGATCAAGGCCTTTCTTTTTACAGCCCAGCAAGTTATCTTCGGTGGTGATTTCAACTAGGACTAAGGACTGTGACAGCTTTTTCTTGAACAAAATAGCTAGAGAGGCAGGTCTGGCTGCCCAGACGAAACAGGATTCACTTTTCAGCGAGGTAGTAGTCTGAGTAGAATAGGTAGTTTTTTTCTAAAGGGGAACTCTGCCTTCTCAGCACCAGTGTGTCAGGTGGTGGAGTTTTCCGATCACTGTATTTTGTCTGTGACTCTGAATAGCCCTGATACACCACCTAGGGGGAAGGGTACCTGGAAGCTAAATTCAGCACTCCTGGACGATGTGAAGTTGAGTCAATCCTTTGAGGATTTTTTTCAGGCACAGGTATCAATCATGGACTTTTGCAGCAATAGGTCAGAGTGGTGGAAGCTTACAAAACGAAGGATTGTTGGGTTTTTCAAGGCCATAAGAAGAAATAAACAGCTTGATAAGTATGTCACCTACCAGCGTCTGCGGAGGAAGCTTGATAGGCTTGTGTTGAATAATGGGGATCTGGGGATGATCTCTGAGGTTAAACTCTTGCTCAGGGAGTGTCAATATGACAGTCATGCCTCTTTGGTTCTGGAAAGGGGTTATGGGAAATATCACTCGCGCGACCCTTACCAGAATTGCAAATAAGGTAGAGCAGTTAAGTCAGTTGTAGGCCTGGTTGACAGTACAGGTTCATTGACGAAGTCCAAGTCGGGGATCCTGGAAACCGCCAGGTCATATTATGCTGACCTGGGCCGGAGGGATGTTGATATCATATCCAGTTTTCTGGATTCTATTCCAGGACTGGGAAATGGCAGTTCTCTTGCGAGTTTGACAGAGGACATCACAGCAGATGAGGTGGTTAATGCTATTGATAAGCTTGCTATTAAGAAGTTGCCTGGGCCAGATGGATTGACAGCCGAGTTTTATAAGCACTTTAAGGTTACTCTGGCCCCATATTTCGTGGAGGTTTTTAATGGCTGTCTGATAGAGAATTTGTTCTCTCCCTCCATGCAACAATCTGCGATGATTCTTCTGTCAAAGGGTAAGGATTCTTCGAGAATTGGCTGCCCATTAGCCTTCTCAATGTTGATAGGAAGATACTGGCAAAAATAATTTTCTGGCGTTTATCGTCTGTAGCGGGCAATCTACTTTACAGCCACCAGCACTATTCAGTTCAGGGTAGAAGCACTTTTTCAGCTGTGTTAGCTGTCCGGGAAGCATTGGAGCGGTGCAGGGCTGCAGGCTGGAGAAAGTACTTGCTGACATTGGATCAGGCTAAAGCTTTTGATCGGGTCAACCATGAGTACCTATGGCTGTTTTTTGGCAAGTATGGCCTGGAGGGGGGCTTTGTCGAATGGCTGAAGACCTTGTACAGAGGGGCTGAAAGCTTGTGAATGGTTGGATCGGACGGCCCTTTGAGGTTGGCTCTGGTGTGCGTCAGGTGTGTCCTTTGAGTCCTCTGCTATACGGGTTTGCAATCGATCCCTTTATCCGGAGGTTAGAGAGTGGACCATTGTGCGGAGTGCCTTTGGGCATTCCTGGTGAGCTTCTTCTGAGGGTCGTGGCCTATGCTGATGCCTATGCTGTGTTTTCATCTCTGGGACAGAGGAGGCGGAGGAGGTGGTCTCGGTGATGGAGCAGTATGCTGAGGCATCTGGCTCAAAGATCAATCAGTATAAAAGTAAAGTTTTTTGGATGGGTGAGGAAGGCAAAGGCTTCGGACGTCTTCCCAGAGCCCCAACAGGAAAATAAAGTTTTAGCCATCAAATTTGGTCCAGGTGATTATGGCCTCGCAAATTGAGAAAGCAGACTACAAGATGCCAATGCCAAGGTAGCCACCTGGTAGTATTGGAAAGTCTCTTATAGGGAAAGGATTGACCTGATTAAAACTTACCTGATCCCGGTATTTCTGTATGCCAGCTTTGTCTTTGTTTTGCCAGTGTCACTCTATGCGAGAATCTACAGCTGTTTCTTCCAACTGTTATGGGGGAACAAACTGAATCTCATTAATAGGTCTGTAACCTACCTTCCCAGGCAGATGGTTGGCCTAGGTATGGTCAACCCGGTGGTTTCTTTTTCTCTGATGTTTTTGAAACATAATTTCAATTTCAACAGAGGAACCGCCAGGGTGGGTTGGTATTTTTCATTCCTGGTTTAGGCCTTTTCTGGGAAGCTGGGAGAATGGTGGGCCAGTGAAAAGCCTGAGGGTCCGACATGGTGAGCTCCCGGCTTATGTTGCCCCGTGCCTGAAAATGCTTCAGCAGTGGCGAGTGACGACGGAGGAAATTAAGTCTCTTCCTAGGAAGGACCTGGAGAGGAGGGTTGTTGAATCTGCCTTTAGCGAGCCACTGGCCTTGAGGAATTGCCCAGGTCCTGTTATGAGGGAGGGTCTGCGTTTGCTCATTCTAAAGAGAATCCATAGTTTCGAGATTTGGCCTGGCGCTCGTTCCATGGCAGACTCTATGTAAAGGGCAACCTGAAGCATCGCTCTGTGGAGAACCATGGTTGTCCAAGAGTGGAATTTGGTGGAGGAGACAATGGACCACTTCAGTGCCCCTTCAATATAGAAGTCTAGAAGCAGGTGGGTGGGGCACTGGGTATCCCTTTCCTTTCCCGCTTGAGTTATGCAGAGTGGTCATATGGGGCCTTTGAGACACATCAGGATTTTGATTTTGAGACACTTTTTCTAGTTAGCTTAGTAGTCCGTTTCTTCACATGGTATGCACGGTGTCAGGTCTCCATTTAGAAAAAAATTCCTTCCTGTCGAGGTGGTGGTGCATGACATTCTGGGTGAGGTTGGGGGTCTTGAGAAGGACAGGTGGCGGCCGGGGGCCTGGACAAAGTCGTGGAGGAATGTCAGGTCTCCGTAGCTGCTGTTTGTCAGTCTCTGGGTGTGCGGCTTTCTTTCTGTCCTTTCACGTCCCCTAGACTTTTATATAAGATTGTATTTTTGGAAAAAGGCTGCATGCATGGGTTACATGGGTATTGGTTTCTAAGCCTGAGGGTGTTTTAGGTGGAGGTTATGGCTTTGTTTAGGTTGGTATATTTATGTTTTTGCTATGCTGATGTAAGCTTTTTTTTGTTTATATATATTTTTTTTATTTTTTTGTATATATGTAAATATGTTTTTATTATGTTTGTAAGATTTTTAATAAACAAAAATTTACACTCTAATGACCCACCACAGTCACACACTATTATTATTATACATTTATATTATAAGCTGTAGTGCTGTACAGAGAACACTGAGCCAGTCACATGAAACTCACATGTATAAAGAGGCGGCTCTCTAATTAGGCAAATTAGACGGTCGCCTAAGGCCTCGCACTCACAGGGGCCTCGCGGCCTCCTAATTTACCTGTGCTCAATCACTGATTCTCTCTCTCCCTCCTCTTTATCTCACCCTCTTTTCTGTGTGCTTGTATTTTTTTTCCTATTACGGGCGTGAGTGGGGCCTCATGTGTAGTTTTGCCTAAGGCCTCACAAAGCCTAGAGCCACCTCTGCATGCATAGCATGGCTGCCTCCATACAATGTACATATTTGTATGTATGTGGTCATCCTCCTTATGCCCTGGAGTTACTGTATGTAATATTGTTGCCATATTTTACAAAGACTTACAACTAATACATAATTGTACCTTTGACAATTTTCATTCCTAAGAAGAATACAATTTAAAGTGCTGTGTAAATTGATGGCAGTATATAAGTACGTGAAATAATAATACTAATAATAATAATAATAATAATCATTTATAGAATTTCTTTTAGTCGCATCTCATGCACGCAGTGCTAATTCTGACCACTAGATGGAGACATCACAGCAGAACCTGCAGGCACCTACTGTATTTAAATTTTCTTTACCCTCAAAAGTTAAACCCATGTTGAATACTGCGCCAATTTTTTTTTTCTTTTTCTTCACCAAATAGCTGACCGTAGAATAGCACTTGCTATTGTGATGCTCACGGTGAATAGATCTCAAGCAGCTCATTTATTTATAATCAATTTTTAACCAGCAGTTTGGTACAATTTTCCGCACCCATAGAACTCTATAGGCGCCGACACATTTTTACCATCTAGCAAAATGCACCCAAGTAACAATTGAATTATCAGTAATAAGCACAAGTCTGAATTTTGTGTGTGAAAATAAATGCAAATGTCACACATCTTGATTTACTGTAAAGCCTTCAGTCTTTTTTTTTTTTTTTTTTTTTTTTCAACTTTCCATCTATTAAATCTTCTGTCCTTGTTGTTGTTTTAACGTTGGATAATAAAACGTTTTTTCTTTGCCAGTAAATCCCTTAAACAATCCACTTCCTGTTTCTTAGCCTAGGCTTATGACATCATGCACAGCTCTCTCTCTCTCTCTCTTGTGAGAGTTTGCCAGGAAGGGAGGGGGGATGAGTCATAAGAGGGCCAATGAGAGCTGCAGAGCTGGAGGTGTGCCTCTGTGTGTCTGTGTATATCCAGTAAGTGAACAGGCAGCAGCTTCAGCTGCCCACAGTTAAAATGGATGCAGCCAGTGGAGGGAGATTTCTGCAGCATATTTAGCAAGTACAGAATCACAGTATATATAAAATAATATGCAAAGTGGTTGGAGGGAAGCTTCAGAATGGCAAAGATGTTTTGTATTACAAAATTATGTGAGCAGACTGTTTAGAAACAATGTTACTTTGTATCTCTCTATCTCCGATATGAACAATATTTATAAACAATGTTACTTTGTATATGTCTATCTCCGATAGGAACGATATTTATAAACAATGTTACTTTGTATCTCTCTATCTCCTAACTGAACAATGTTTATAAATAATGTCACTTTGTATCTCTCTATCTCCTATCTGAACAATGTTTATAAACATTGTTATGTTGTATCTTTCTATCTCCCATCTTACATAGTTACATAGTAGGTGAGGTCAAAAAAAGACACAAGTCCATCAAGTCCAACCTATGTGTGTGATTATATGTCAGTATTACATTGTATATCCCTGTATGTTGAGGTCGTTCAGGTGCTTATCTAATAGTTTCTTGAAACTATCGATGCCCCCTGGTGAGACCACCGCCTGTGGAAGAGAATTCCACATCCTTGCCGCTCTTACAGTAAAGAACCCTCTACGTAGTTTAAGGTTAAACCTCTGAACACTGTTTCTGAACAATATTTATAAACAATGTTACTTTCTATCTCCTATCTGAACAAAGTTTATAAACAATATTACCTTGTATCTACTGTCTATACAATGTTTATAAACAATGTTACTTTGTATCTCCTGTCTGAACAATATTTATTAACAATGTTACTCTGTATCTCTCTATCTCCCATATGAACAATGTTTATAAACAATGTTACTTTGTATCGCTTTATCTCCTATCTGAACAATGTTTATAAAAAACTTTAACTTGTATTTCTCTATCTCCTGTCTGCATAATGTTTATAAACAATGTTACTTTGTATGTTTCTAGCTCCTATCTCTGCAATGTTTATAAACAATGTTACTTTGTGTATAAATGGCAGAGAGGATCCACAACGTTATACAGCACCTCATCCCTTTGGTAAATAAGTGTTTAAAGGAAATGGAGAATAGGGATTATACCGGTGCAAACTTGCAATGAAAATAAAGGTTGCTGACAATTCAATGCTTGAATTTAAAAATCGCATAAAGTTTTATTTAGAATATATAGAACACAATTAAACAAAAATAGAAAGTATTTCTAAAGGCCTAACAATGAAATTGATACAAATACTTGAAGATCCCCATTTTCAGCAGATCAATACATATAGTAGAAGAAAGAAATTATTTTTCATGTTCCAGATTAATATCTAGTTAAAGAGAGTCTCTTAGTTACAATGAATAGGATAACCTGAAGTAGACAATGCAGGCCTTTTGTTTATTTTCCGACATGTTTCGCCATATCAATGGCTTCCTCAGGGCAGGCCTGCTGTACAGTAATATTATATCTATATAAAGAAAGTAATAATTAATGACAGTTCATGGAATCAGGCACTGAGCCCCCAGAATGGGGAGGGAAAGGGGGAGGTGAAAGGGGGAGGAGGTGAAAGAAAAATAGCAGCACATCTGAACACTCGCTCACTCTGTCCCAAATAGATGGTACATGTCAGCCAATAACCCCAATGCCCAACTTACCCAGAAACAATAAGGTGGTAATAATGAGACAATCAACCGAGAATGAGGTGGGGGTCGCCCAATGGGTACCCTTCAGTGGGTAGCAGGAGACACAATAGACCTAGCAAGAGGTGTCTTAGTTAGGTTGCATATATTTTAATAATAATAGTCATATTTATAAGTAAAAAATACAGTGTTGCTTATTTGTGGAAAGATAATCCACAAATATATAGCATATCACTGTTGGACGGACAGAAAGTCTCAATACTTACTTTAATTGGGCTATAAAATTAAAATAAAGTGTAGGGTGGACCTCGGACGTTGGTTAGAGATAGATGGTAAGTGAGGCACCTAAACAGGATTGATAATGTAGGCTTAATAATAGTACCTCAAAGTAGTAAATATTTCTCTATAAATTAGAGAAGGGTTAACATACCTGCAGCGACATGTATATGCATATAGTATCATTTGGGATACTATTCCAAAGCGCAGTCAAAGCGTGGGCAACCTCAGCGGGAACAAATTCCCTGAGAGTAATAGAGATGATAGGTAAGAAGTTGGATGGCTAATAATTATATAGTTAGGCAGTTGGTATGCATTGGTTTAGTCTTGTTGAGAACTTACTGGTCAGGAGAGAGTGAGTCCACGTCAGGTGCCTCCAAAGTCCGGTGCTAAAGTGAGCACCGGTGCCGGCTTTAAATCGTGTCTCCCAGATTGGAGGGCGTGTTTGAATGCTCTCCAATCAGCGGACAAAAGAGCCTCTGCGCATGCGCGAACGCGCGGACTTCCAGGGGGCCTACAAGGTCCATAATGCCTGGCGGTCAGCGTGTCACGTGGCGTGATGACGTAATCGCGACGGCGGCGCAAGAGACAGCAGAGGCTAGGTTGGGCGGGCTAAAAAACTAGCACCGCCCTTGGGTGTCCAGAATAATCCACTGGGGGTAATCCTGGGTAGGCGATCCCGATCCCCATATATCAGCGATTTCTGAATAAGGAAACAAATCGGGAAAAGCTGCTGAAAAGGCGATCAAATGCCATAGGGGATATATGCAACCTAACTAAGACACCTCTTGCTAGGTCTATTGTGTCTCCTGCTACCCACTGAAGGGTACCCATTGGGCGACCCCCACCTCATTCTCAGTTGATTGTCTCATTATTAACACCTTATTGTTTCTGGGTAAGTTGGGCATTGGGGTTATTGGCTGACATGTACCATCTATTTGGGACAGAGTGAGCGAGTGTTCAGATGTGCTGCTATTTTTCTTTCACCTCCTCCCCCTTTCCCTCCCCATTCTGGGGGCTCAGTGCCTGATTCCATGAACTGTCATTAATTATTACTTTCTTTATATAGATATAATATTACTGTACAGCAGGCCTGCCCTGAGGAAGCCATTGATATGGCGAAACATGTCGGAAAATAAACAAAAGGCCTGCATTGTCTACTTCAGGTTATCCTATTCATTGTAACTAAGAGACTCTCTTTAACTAGATATTAATCTGGAACATGAAAAATAATTTCTTTCTTCTACTATATGTATTGATCTGCTGAAAATGGGGATCTTCAAGTATTTGTAGCAATTTCATTGTTAGGCCTTTAGAAATACTTTCTATTTTTGTTTAATTGTGTTCTATATATTCTAAATAAAACTTTATGCGATTTTTAAATTCAAGCATTGAATTGTCAGCAACCTTTATTTTCATTGCAAGTTTGCACCGGTATAATCCCTATTCTCCATTTCCTTTAAACAATGTTACTTTGTATCTCTCTGATCTCCTGTCTGAACGATATTTATTAACAATGTTACTCTCTATCTCCCATATGAACAATGTTTATAAACAATGTTACTTTGTATCACTTTATCTCCTGTCTTATCAATGTTTATAAATGTTGAATTGCCAGCAGGTGGGTGGGTGGGGGGGACCGGAGCAGCAGCAGGGAATAATGTCAGGGTGTACTACATACATCCTGTATACTGTTATAAAGTATGTTAGGGCCTGTGCAGCACACCCAATGTCAAACTGGTTCAAGCAGAACTCTGAACAATAACGTTTCTAAATGTTCAAATGACACGTATGGCCTTATCTCTAAATATAAGTTTTGAACCATTTTGCACATCAGAAGCAGATACCCAGAGTCATTTGTTGGTTGCACTGGCCATGCTATAAGATCAGCAGTTGGTGTGCCGTGTCTGTGCCCGACTCCTTTTCTTTGACATGTCTTTGTGAAAAAACAAAATCCCAATTAGTATATATTGATTGGTTTGCATGAAAGCAGGGCTGGACTGGCCTACCGGGATACCGGGAGATTTCCCGGTTGGCCGGCAAGGCCGCCTGACCTGGGGCTGCTTTGAGGGCAGCGGCACCTGTAAAAAATATGGCTGCGGGCCATGTCATGTCAACTGTCAACTGTGCATGCACCACCGCCGCTCAGGAAAGCCCATACATTCGCGGCCATATTCGGGCAGGCGGGCGCTTGTGCAGTGACATAATGGCACCAGACGGTGCAATTTTTTAATGTAAGCCAGCAGTGTCACCTCTATGAGGTCTCGGTGGTGGCACGTGCCTCTTATGACCAGACCCCTCCGCAGCCTTTGACTACCTCCTGTTATTGCTCTCTTGCACCATGTCTGCAGCCTCTGACATCTCCTCCTGCACCATGTCCGCAACCTTTGACATCTTCTCCTGTACCATGTCCGCAGCCTCTGACCATCTCCTCCTGTACCATGTCCGCAGCCTCTGACCATTTCCTCCTGTACCATTGTCTGCAGCCTCAGACCATCACCTCCTTCACCATGTCCACAGCCACTGACCATCTCCTCCTGTACCATGTCCGTAGTCTCTGACCATCTCCTCCTGCACCATGTCCGCAGCCTCTGACTATCTCCTCCTGCACCATGTTCGCAGCCTCTGACATCTCCTCCTGCACCATGTTCGCAGCCTCTGACCATCTCCTCCTGCACCATGTCCGCAGCCTCTGACCATCTCCTCCTGTACCACGTCTGCAGCCTCTGACATTTCCTCCTGTACCATGTCCGCAGCCTCTGACCATCTCCTCCTGCACCATGTCCACAGCCTCTGACCATCTCCTCCTGTACCATGTCCACAGCCTCTGACCATCTCCTCCTGTACCATGTCCACAGCCTCTGACATCTCCTCTTGTACCATGTCTGCAGCATCTGACTATCTCCTCCTGCACCATGTCCTCAGCCTCTGACCATCTCCTCCTGTACCATGTCCGCAGCCTCTAACCATCTCCTCCTGCACCATGTCCACAGCCTCTGACCATCTCCTCCTGTACCATTGTCTGCAGCCTCAGAACATCACCTCCTTCACCATGTCCACATCCTCTGACCATCTCCTCCTGTACCATGTCCGTAGTCTCTGACCATCTCCTCCTGCACCATGTCCGCAGCCTCTGACTATCTCCTCCTGCACCATGTTCGCAGCCTCTGACTATCTCCTCCTGCACCATGTTCGCGGCCTCTGACCATCTCCTCCTGCACCATGTCCGCAGCCTCTGACCATCTCCTCCTGTACCATGTGTGCAGCCTCTGACATTTCCTCCTGTACCATGTTCGCAGCCTCTGACCATCTCCTCCTGCACCATGTCCACAGCCTCTGACCATCTCCTCCTGTACCATGTCCACAGCCTCTGACCATCTCCTCCTGTACCATGTCCGCAGCCTCTGACCATCTCCTCCTGTACCATGTCCACAGCCTCTGACCATCTCCTCCTGTACCATGTCCACAGCCTCTGACCATCTCCTCCTGTACCATGTCCGCAGCCTCTGACATCTCCTCTTGTACCATGTCCGCAGCATCTGACCATCTCCTCCTGCACCATGTCCACAGCCTCTGACCATCTCCTCCTGTACCATTGTCTGCAGCCTCAGAGCATCACTTCCTTCACCATGTCCACATCCTCTGACCATCTCCTCCTGTACCATGTCCGCAGCCTCTGACCATCTCCTCCTGCACTATGTCCACAGCCTCTGACTATCCCCTCTTGCACCATGTTCGCAGCCTCTGACCATCTCCTCCTTCACCATGTCCGCAGCCTCTGACATCTCCTCCCGCCCCATCATTGGTGTCAGTGGGAGAAGTAGTGCCCCATGTTTGATTTCAGTGGAGGGAATAGTGCCTCATCATTTGTATCAGTGGGAGGAATTACGCCCTATCATTGGTGTCAGTGGGATAAATTTTGCCCCATCATTGGTGTAAGTGGGAGGAATAGTGCCATATTGTTGGTGTCAGTGGGAGGAATTATGCTCCATCATTGGTATCAGTGGGAGGAATAGTGTCACATTATTAGTGTCAGTGGGAGAAATAGTGCCTCATAATTGTGTTCAGTAGAGGGAATAGCACCCCATCATTGGTGTAAGTGGGAGGAATAGTGCCTCATAATTGGTGTCAGTGGAAGAAATAGTGCCCCATTTGTGGTATTCATTGGTGTCAGTGGGAGGAATACTGCCCCATCACTGGTACCAGTGGGAGGAATGGTGCCCCTTCATTGGTGTCATTGGGTGGAATTGTATATCATCATTTGTGTCAATGGGAGGAACTGTGCCCCATTGTTGGTGTCAGTGTCAGGAATTATTTTCCATTCAGTGTATGGAATAGTGCTCCAAGGGCCAGATAAAAGCAAGCAAAGGGCCACATCCAGCACCCCCAGCCACAGTTTGGAAACCACAGATTTATAACAACCAAAAATAAAGTGTAAATAGATTTGAATATTTAATACAAATGCATAAAAACAAATTCTCCGACATTGAATTTTGCCAGCATGCGAATTTAAAGCCTGCTTCTAAAATGTAATATCATTTGATTTTGTTGTATATATTTGTAAACATATTGGGAAGAAAGGCGCAATCCCCGCACAGCTCCGGCTCACATCTGCACAGGACTTGTTAAGCATCTCCGGTGACTGCGGAGGCAATGACGAGACACGCCGGTCACAGCAGCAAATTCCCGCAGATTTACGAGCCTCTCGGAGCCGCGCTGTGACTGGTGACAGCTGGATAAAAGGCTCTTCAATATTATTCACTGGAAATGGAAGGACGGAGAATGGAAATAGAGGCTTTCATTACCCGCTCCTCCATCGGCCGTGGGCACTCTGAGGGCGCACAAACATCACCCTGGGAGGCACTTACCCACCAAGCGGTCACTTCCAAACCATTTTGCTTCATTTGACCTCTATCTCGGAATGGCACGTTTGGGACGCAGATGCTCCCCCCCCCCCCCCCCCCCCCATAAATGAGAACAGTAATGCAGTTTTCATGTCTCCGCAGAGCAGGGAACTGGGAAGACATTATCGCGGTTTTCCATTTGGATGACGATGCTTGAGGTGTATTTTATAGTGGCTTATTAATTTTGGATGCAGCCAGGATAAAAAGCATTTAAAGGTGTCACCGGCCTGAGTGTTTGCAGCGGGGGGGTGCTTGTCTTTTAGGTCTTTGAACACAACAGGCAGGTTGATACTTGAGAGATAAGATGGGAGGGATTTACATGACTCCCAAACATCTGCATAATATTTTTTATCTTGGTTGATTTACTTAAGGCAAATAGGCCATTCACTTTGCAAGAGAAATTGCACTGTGCAAGCATTTTTTTTCCAGGGCTTAGACGAGGTGAAACTCTGACAACTTCCATCATCCAATCACGTTCAAGCAAAAATGCTGTTTATTTTTTTCTTGCACAGGATTGGGTATCCTTTGCAAAATGAAATTTCACCACATTCACTAAGCACTGAGAAAAATTCCCTTGCACAGCGCAATTTCCCTTGCAAAGTGAACAACCTATTTGCCTTTAGTAAATCAACCAATATAGATTTACTAAAGGCAAAATACAGGCATACCCCACTTTTAAGTACACAATGGGGTTTATTTACTAAAGCTGGAAAGTGAAAAATCAGGCTCACTTCTGCATAGAAACCAATGAGCTTCCAGGTTTTATTACCAAAGCTTAATTGAACAAACTGGGGTTAGAAGCTCATTGGCTTCTATGCAGAAGAGCCTGATTTGCACTTTCCAGCTTTAGTAAATAAACCACATTGTGTACTTAAAAGTGGGATATTGCCTGTAGCCTATTCAGTTTGCAAGGGAATTTTCCCCAGATTTTCCCCAGAGTGGTTCTAAAATCGGAGGATTTCAGTGTGCACAGTGGTGGCCCATCAATAGGGGACACACAGGGGATGCCCCCCCCCCCCCCCAAGCTTTTCACAAAAAACAGACACACAGACACACAGCAGTCTATGGGAAGCTGTCCCAGCTTGCAATCAGCTGATTGCAACTGGGAAGCTGATTTGCCTGTGTTTAGGAAGTGTTCAGAGTGCGAGCAATGCGCCCGCAAACACTCCCCCTCTACAATGATTTCTCTCGGGCTCATGTCCTTTTCCTTTATTTGCGGGGACCGGAAGACGACTAGGCAGCGCTTTTTGGAGCACCGCAACGTCACTTCCAGTTTCCTGGCAGGCTCACTGTGCCGTGGAGTGGACTGAGCTGAGCGGTATGGTAACGGTAGGTAAAGCTAATGGCTCCGCGGGCCTTAGGCTCAGTCTCCCTCTCCTCTCCTCCGAGTCCTAGCTGAGTAAGCTGAGTGTCTGATAGCCGTAAACCGTCCCTCTGCTCCGCACACACTTCCCTCAGTCAGTTCCCTGCGCTTCTCTGCTGGATGAGGTCTCCCCACTCAATGAGTGCAGACTGGGCCCATACCAGGGTGGATGTCTTGGCAGTGGTCACTGGATGAGGATAGCAATACAATGGGTGTATTTTACAATGATGAGGATAGCGATGACAGGTGTATTATACAATGATGAGGATGATGATGATGATCATCATCATCTTAATATATACCCTGATCTGTAATGCTGAGCTATATACCCTGATCTGTAATGCTGAGCTGTATACCCTGATCTGTAATGCTGAGCTGTATACCCTGATCTGTAATGCTGAGCTGTATACCCTGATCTGTGAGGTTGAGCTGTATACCCTGATCTGTGAGGCTGAGCTGTATACCCTGATCTGTGATGTTGAGTTATATACCCTGATCTGTGAGGCTGAGCTGTATACCCTGATCTCTGAGGCTGAGCTGTATACCCTGATCTGTAATGCTGAGCTGTATACTCTGATCTGTGAGGCTGAGCTGTATACCCTGATCTGTGAGGCTGAGCTGTATACCCTGATCTGTGATGTTGAGTTATATACCCTGATCTGTGAGGCTGATCTATATACCCTGATCTGTGAGGCTGAGCTATATACCCTGATCTGTGAGGCTGAGCTATATACCATGATCTGTGAGGTTGAGCTATTACTTCCCTTGCGTGAGAGTATTCTCACCACGTTCACTAAACTTCTGGTGAACTTTCTTGCAAAGTGAACAGCCTATTTGCCTTTAGTAAATCAATCCCAGAGATACAGATGGGTTTTTTTTTTGGACTCAACAGGGTTAGTTTACTGTTTACAAACTATTTTTTATTTTGTACAAAAAAAAAGCTTTGTTATATGTCAAATGAAAGTACATTACAGGTAGTTTACACATAGGAAAGAGACAGGTATACATTGTGATATTTGAGGAAAATTGTTTGCTTTAGTATATTAACTTTATAATATAATACAATATGCATATTGTAAATATATATCACTTATAATTTTCTTCATATATATATATATATATATATATATATATATATATATATATATATATATATATATTATATATATATATATATATATATATATATATATATATGTGTGTGTTAATAATAATATTCAGGGTTGAAAAAGAGATTATAAAAATTAAGCCATGGGTCCCATTTATTATTATACAAATTATTAGTGTTCTGTAGTGTATGGAATATTTTTTCCATTAGATTGATATTGTTTATTCTGGTTTTCAGTTGTGTTAACCTCCCTGGCGGTATGATTATGTCTGGAATTTTGTACCAAATGCATGGAAATTTGGCGTTTTTATATTGTAGGCATGCAATTCTTATGAATAACTCACTTAAATCTGTCCAAACCAGAGTCTCTAGTAGACATCCCGGGTATGATAAATTTTGAAACACAAAATCATAAATTATAATATAATAAAAATATATATAAAAATTATTCAATAATGTAATCAAATCAAAAACACTAAAATTTGCTCAGTTGCAGAATAGTCGCTGTCATTAAATTTAGTGTTTGATGATAAATTGTGATTCTAATTTATTATCAGTGTTTTCTAGCTGGTCTAAAACCACTTTTGACATAAAGGGACACTTTTTGGTTGCTATGGACAATCTCCAGTTTCCAGGCAGAAAAAAATCTATTTATTATATAAAATGACATGCAGGGCACTGGGCAGACCACTAGGGACAAAGGGGATGTGTATTTTTTTTATACAGTACTGTAATCTGTAAGATTACAGTACTGTATGTGTATTGTGTTTTTTAACTTTTTTGAATTTGGCGCCGATCTCCGCTCCCGTGCGTCGTAACGTCGCAGGGAGCGGAGATCAGCGGCACTCGGCACTGTGTGAATTGAGCGAGCGGACGGCTCGCTCACACAGCGGGGAGACATCGCAGGATCCAGGGGACAAGGTAAGTAACTTCCCCCCCTGTATCCTGCAATGCAAGACCGAGTCTGGCTCGGGGTTACCGCTTTTGGTACTGAAGTTCCCGCCCCAAGCCAGACTCGGGAATACCGCCAGAGGGGTTAATGGAATTAATAAGGATTTCCAGCAATATGCTATCAACCAGTGTATTGCTACACATATTGTGTGGATCAATCTCAAATTATAAGATGTGAGTCCAGAAATAGGGGAAATTAATAGACAGTTGTGGAGAGTCAGGATAATAGTACTATCTGAGATTTTGGAAGCAAATTTTTCCAATAGCTTCCATATATGTGTGACTTTCTCACAATTCCAAAACATTTGTAAGAATGAGCCAATGGCGTTGCAACCTCTGAAACATGTCTGAGGAAAATGGCGTGAATTTTGACTGAAGTATAATACGATCTTGTGAATAATTGAATTGCAGTCTCTTTAATTGTGATTGATCTGGTGCACTTGTGTAGATTAAGGACTTGGCCTTCCAGATTTCTGGTTTTATTACTTAGCTGCCAGATGGTCACAAATTGCACAATGGCATACTCCCAACCCCATGGTTCCATGCGTTGGGTGTGAGAAAGACTCAATCCTACCATATTCTATCTCTGGAATATTATGGGGAAATAAGATTTCAATTCATACTTTAGACAATCTCAACCAACTAGTCATGCAATCATACCAATTATGGAATCTACATAACAAAAAATCCAAACTGATAGCTAACACACCCCCACACGCTTCTTTTGTGGGAGACCCTAAATTCCCCTTTAATACACATAATAATGAAGACTTCTCATGGTGGATAAGTAACAACCTGGCATCCATCTCTAGTTTTATAGAGCACAACAATTTTGCCTCATTCTCTTCACTAAAATCGAAATATCAGATTCCCAATGCTGAGTTTAATAAATTCCTCCAAGTTAGACACTTTTTTAAATACATATTTCCAAACAGCAAACTCACATCCACCATCATTCTTCGAAAAGATTTGTCTAAAATCACCAAGAAGAACTGGTCTGATATCAGAAATATACTCTAATCTAGTTAATAACGTAGAACAGAACACACTCCCCTATATGCATAAATGGGAACAAGAATCTGAATTCACATTTACAACTGAGAACTGGGACAATTGTAACAGGGTTAGCTTACTAAAGGCCCATACACACGATCAGACTTTTTGACAACCAACATGCAAATTAGCTGGTTTGGACCAACATCCGACCGCGTGTACGCTCCATCGGACCAACTTTTTCCAGGTTTCATCGGACTTTTGTTGGCTGTGCGAACGGACCAACTTTCTGCCAACAAAAGTCCGATGGACCAAAGTCCGACCGTGTGTACACAAAACCAACGGACTTTTGTACAAACCAATGCAGAACCAATGCAAAAGATCAGACAACAATACAGAAGTTGACCAAAGGTGGCGGTAAAGAGCAGAAAAACCAAGTGATTTGGTGAAAGTTGGCTGAAAAAGTCCTGCCGTGTGTATGCAATACCAACTTGGGGCCAACGCCCTTTGGACAAAAATCCACGGGAAAGTTGGTCCACGGTCCGATCGTGTGTATGAGGCTTAAAGGTTAGTAGACTGTTTACTTTGTAAGGCAATTATCCCCAGAGCTTAGTGAATAAGGTGAAGCTTGACTTCCATCATCCAATCATGTGCAAGCAAAAATTTTTTTTTTTTTTTAATTTTCTTGCATGTGATTGATTATTCTTTGTACAGTGAAGTTTCACCTCATTCAATAAGCCCTGGGGAAAATCCCCTTGCAAAGTGAACAGTCTATTTGCTTCAGTCATTCATTCCTAGGAAAGAGCATCAGATGACAAACAAACGGCTCAATCCTATTACCTTTGTCAATATGTAATAATCCTTGTTATCCTCTAATAGGTGAGAGAGAATAGAGGGTAACAGTAGAGGACACCAATGATTATTACATATTGACAAAGGAACCGCGATCACTCTGTAGAGTTTTTTGCAGTCATGCCATTGTTTTCTTACAATGTGCTTCTCTTGTAGCAATAAATATATATATACTGTATATATATATATGTATATATATATAAATATATCTATCTATCTATCTATATAGATATCTCTCTCTCTCTCTCTCTCCTATATATATATATATATATATATATATATAAAATATATATATATATATATATATATATATATATATATATATATATATATATATATATATATATATATATATATCTCTCTCTCTCTCTCTATATATATATATATATATATATATATATATATATATATATATATATATAGAGATAGATAGATAGCAAGTGCATTGGGGCTTCTCCGTTCGTGGTCTTCGTCGGCGGTTCCCGCTCACTGTCGCTGGTAGTATTCAAACCTTTTCGTATCATGTGCAATCTTGCGATTCGCTGTGCTTCCTATGCTGCATCCCTTTCGTAAAAAACCTGCCTCCGAGTTGTTGTCGGTTATGTCCCGACATCATTCGGCACAGGCGTAGTACATTTGTAAATTCCTTCTGCCAAACGCGATTCATTTGTAAATCCAAGCCTCCGAGGCGCTGTCAGACGTTGTCCGATATCACTCACTATAGGCTTTACTGGTTAAAAGATTTACTTTCCATGGGGTTGCCGTCTCATCCATTTGGAGATGAGCATGTATTGTTTGTACGGGTTCTGTGGCTGATTGAGGTGGTAATTAGACCCACCTGGTGCCTTGGCTGCACTTTGATTAGCCTGGGGGGGCTGGGTGGTTGGTAGGTGTTCAGTTTAGAGTAAGGCCCCTTTCACACAGGCGGACCGTATGTCCATATTTCATCCATCCGTTTTCGGATGAAATACAGACATGCATGCATCCCTATGGGATAGCGGGTGTCAGCGGATGTTCATCGTCCGTCTCCGCTGTTGTCCGATTCTGCAGATGGAGGAAAACCCTATTTTTCCATCCTTCTGCAGAGCGGATCGGATGAACACAGACAGGCGGTCCGTGTTCATCCTATCCCCCATAGAGGAGAGCGGAGATCTGACAGGGCGGTCCCTGCACAGTGTGCAGGGACTGCCCTGTCATCCGCCGGCTCAGCGGGGATCAGCGGAGCGATCCCTACTGAGCAGCGCATCTTTATGTGTGTGAAAGAGCCTTAAGGGGTGGCATACACTCTACAACCAATTCATATCAGATTAATTTAATACTCCTTACTACCGAGTCGTATCAGGAAACATTTCATAAATTTTACAACTAATTCGTATCAGAGTCATATCTCTTTACAACCGATTCATATCAGATACATTGCATACTTTCTACTATTGTCATTTGTTGTGTCCCCCATGTTGTGTGTTTTAGTTCCTGCAGGGGAACTTACAAACTCATTTATTTACCAAACCAAAATTATTTTCTGTGCGCCATGCACCGAACACATGGTATGGGCGACACCGTGAGTGGCTACGAATTTTGACAAGACAAAACGCGGTAATGAATCCTACCAGTGACCGTGCGACTGGTTCGCATTGGACTGGAGCGGGTGTGCAACACATCCAAAGAGTGTGGCGCACACCACTGTCTTCGGATGTGTTGCACACCCGCTCCAGTCCAATACGAACCAGTCGCACGGTCACTGGTAGGATTCGTTACCGCGTTTTGTCTTGTCAAAATTCGTAGCCACTCGCAGTGTTGCCCGTACCATGTGTTCGGTTCCCGCAGTGGAACTTCCGAATCATCCGTACGCACTTCTCGCGTTCTATTTTCTACGCCAAACCTTGTTGTTTTGCCTTGTGCATGGTATCACGCCACATCTTCCCGATATGTTGCACTCCCACCACAGTCTGCCGCAAACTCACTCGCATGGCCCACTGTCGCAAGTAAGATTCGTTACCATATTCTTTATGTCCTATCAATGTGTTACCATTTGTTGTCGCCCATATCGTTCGATAGTTCCCCCTATGGAACCTACGAATCAAACGGACATTGTGCTTATCCCTTATACTGCTCGCTTAAGGGTACGGTAAGCCGCCAAGCAAACCAGGTGTTTCTATCCTTTTCTCAGTAACACAACTCTCATTTGTTGAGACCCTTGCAGCCATGCAAAACCGTCTCAGCAGCCTGTCACTTTTGTTGAGACCCTTGAAAAAACACAATATCATCTCGGCAACCTCTCACTCATTAAAAAACAAACAAAAAACAAAAAAAAAACCTTTGCCACTACGCAATTTCGGCCTAGCATCCTGACACCTGTTGAAAGCCTTGCAACCATGCAAATCATCTCAGCAGCCTGACACCCTTGTTGAGTCCCTTGCAAAAATGCAACATCGTCTCAGCTAACCTCTCACTCATCAAAAAACAAAAACAAAAAAAAAAACCTTTGTCACCACACAATCTCGGCCCAGCAACCTGACACCTGTTGAGACCCTTGCAACCACGCAAAATTGTCTCAGCAGCCTGAGACCCTTGTTGAGACCCTTGCAAACGTAATACCGTCTCAGCAGCCTAACACTCATCAAGACCCTTGCAATCACGCAATACCGTCTCGAGCAACCTCCCACTCATCAAGACCTTTGTGAGCACGCAGTCTCGCCCCAGCAACCTGACATTCATTCAGACCCTTGCAGCCAGACAAATCGTCTTGGCAGCCTGACACTCTTGTTGAGACCCTTGTAAATGCAATATCGTCTCAGCAGCCTCACA
The DNA here is from genome assembly GCA_028564925.1 of Lithobates sylvaticus. Lineage (NCBI taxonomy): Eukaryota > Metazoa > Chordata > Amphibia > Anura > Ranidae > Lithobates > Lithobates sylvaticus. The sequence goes on from CM053038.1 coordinate 65,698,810, forward strand.
CTCATCGAGACCCTTGTAAATGCAATATCGTCTCAGCAGCCTCACACTCATCGAGACTCTTGCAAATGTAATATCGTCTCAGCAACCCCTCACGCGTTGAGACCCTTGCAAACATGCAATATCATCATAAAAAAAAAAAAAAAAAAACCTTATACACGAGACCCTTGCAATCACGCAATATCGTCTCAGAAGGCTGACACTCACTGAGACCCTTGCAACCATGCAATACCGTCTCAGCAACCAGACTGAGACCCTTGCAACCACGCAATGCCGTCTCAAAACAAACCTCTTACTCACGAGACCCTTGCAATCACGCAATATCGTCCCAGCAGCCTAACATTCACTGAGACCCTTGCAACCATGCAATACCGTCTCAGCAACCAGACTGAGACCCTTGCAACCACGCAATGCCGTCTCAAAACAAACCTCATACTCACGAGACCCTTGCAACCACGCAATATCGTCCCAGCAACCTGACACTCACTGACACCCTTGCAACCACGCAATATCGTCCCAGCAACCTGACACTCACTGACACCCTTGCAACCAAGCAATATCATCTCCAGCAGTATAAAACACTTTTCGGCACGCACCTACGTGCAAACCCGCATACAAACTAACTTGCAAACATACCTTAGTGACAAACAATCAGCCACACAAACACGCAGTGGCACCCAGTTGGCTATTCAACTCCAGTGGCACGCGAGCCACTCATCTTTTCGCTGTCTTTCTCCCTGAGGTTAGGTCAGGTTTCCATCTGGCAGCAGGTTGGACTTTATCCCCACAGGTAAAAAAAAAAAGAATAAAATATAAATAAATAGGAGGGGAAGAACGTACAGTTCGTATCTTCACCAGGGTCAGTCACATGATAGAGGTGAGACAGTTCATTTCAGGTAAAGTCACACCAGACCCACCGTCAGACAGTTATCCACCACCTCAATGCGAACGTGGTGCCTATATTTAAAAAGGGAACAAAGTCTTTACCAAGTAACTATAGACCTGTTAGTTTAACTTCTATAGTTGGGAAGATACTGGAGAGATTATTAAAAGACCACATAGACGAGTTCTTGCAGGAAAAAAATATTTTAAGCAACAGACAGCATGGGTTCATGAAAGACAGAAGTTGTCAGACAAACCTCATTTCTTTTTATGAGGTGGTAAGTAAAACCTTGGACAGAGGCGTGGCTGTGGACGTGGTATACTTGGATTTTGCAAAAGCGTTCGATACAGTTCCCCACACAAGGCTCATGTGTAAGGTAAGGTCTACAGGTTTGGAAATATCGGTTTGTAAATGGATAGAAAACTGGCTAAAAGACAGAATTCAGAGAGTCGTGGTTAATGATTCTTACTCTGAATGGGCTAAGGTTATCAGTGGTGTACCCCAAGGTTCAGTGCTGGGACCCTTACTTTTTAATATCTTTATAAATGATATTGGGTCTGGGATCAAAAGTAACATTTCTGTCTTTGCAGATGACACCAAGCTATGCAGTGGAATAACGTCCTTACAGGAGGTCTCCAATTTACAAGCTGACCTCAATGCTCTGTCAAATTGGGCGACTATGTGGCAGATGAGGTTTAATGTTGATAAATGTAAAGTTATGCACTTGGGGGCTAAGAATATGCATGCATCATACATGCTAGGGGGAGTACAACTGGGGGAATCCGTAGTGAGAAGGATCTGGGGGTTTTGGTAGATCATAAACTCAATAATAGCATGCAATGCCAAGCTGCGGTTTTCCAAAGCGAGCAAAGTCCTTTCTTGTATTAAGAGAGGTATGGACTCCAGAGAGAGAGATATCATTTTGCCCCTGTTCAAATCATTAGTAAGACCTCATCTGGAATATGCAGTTCAGTTTTGGGCACCAGTTCTCAAAAAGGATATTGGGGAACTGGAGAAAGTGCAGAGAAGGCAACCAAACTGATAAGAGGCATGGAGGAGCTCAGCTATGAGGAAAGATTAGAGGAACTGAATTTATTCACCCTTGATAAGAGGAGATTAAGGGGGGATATGATCAACATGTATAAATATATAAGGGGTCCATATAGTGAACTTGGTGTTGAGTTATTCACTTTACGGTCAACAAAGAGGACAAGGGGGCACTCTTTACGTCTAGAGGAGAAGAGATTTCATCTCCAAATAAGGAAAGGTTTCTTCACAGTAAGAGCTGTGAAAATGTGGAATAGACTCCCTGCAGATGTGGTTCTAGCCAGCTCAGTAGATTGCTTTAAGAAAGGCCTGGATACCTTCCTAAATGTACATAATATAACTGGGTACTGACATTTATAGGTAAAGTTGATCCAGGGAAAATCCGATTGCCTCTCGGGGGATCAGGAAGGAATTTTTTTTCCCCTGCTTTAGCAAATTGGAGAATGCTCTGCTGGGGTTTTTTTTGCCTTCCTCTGGATCAACTGTGGGTATAGAATGGGGTATATGGGATTGTATGATATATGTATATATATGTATATATATATATGTATATATATTTTTTTTTTTGTTTAATTTGTGGTTGAACTGGATGGACTTGTGTCTTTTTTTCAACCTAACTAACTATGTAACTATGTAACTATGTAATGACTTCCTGCTCATCGAACAACTAGGCATACCACTGGCATATCTAGACAGGTATAGTAGAATAGAGAATAGTGTTCAGCAATCTCAACACGCCCATAGCCGAGCATAAAGTGGAAGGCCCGGCACACTCTATCATCTTCCTAGGTGTCACTCTGAACACGCGTGTCATACAGGCTAGGGTGCCTCCCGACAAACTAGCCCGTATCAGGACAGTTATCCACGACTTCACCCAGTCACAAGGGTGCACCATGAGGCAGTCGCAATCCTTAGTAGGGAGGCTGAACTTCAGGATGAGGATTATTCCTCAAGGACGGTCCTTTATATCACAGCTTTTAGTTTTTCTCACACCAGTGCAAGATCCAGACTAGGGATGGGCGAACGGTTCGCCCCGAGCATAAGTTCGGGCCGAACTTTGGTTGTTTGGACATTTGGCGAACAACGAACAATATGCAGTGTTTGCAGCAAATTCAAAAAGCCGCGGAACACCGTTAAAGTCTATGGGACACTAACATGAAAAATTCAAAGTGCTAATTTTCAAGGCTTATATGCATGTTATTGTCATAAAAAGTGTTTGGGGACCTGGGTCCTGCCCCAGGAGACATGTATCAAGGTAAAACAAAGTTTTAAAAACTGATGTTTTTTTGGGAGCAGTGATTTTAATAATGCTTAAAGTGAAACAATAAAAATGTAATATTCCTTTAAATATCGTGTCTATAGTATGCCTGTAAAGTGGCACAGTTTTCCCGTGTTTAGAACAATACCACAGCAAAATGACATTTCTAAAAGAAAAAAAAAAAGTAATTTAAAACTGCTGTATTGTCGGGTCCCGGCAATATAGATGAAAATCATTAAAAAAAAATGGCATGGGTCCCCCCCCCCCCCAGTCCATTACCAGGCCCTTTGGGTCTGGTATGAATATTAACCAAACCAATAATAAAAAAATAACCAAAAAATAAAAAAAAATTGCATGGGGTCCCCCAAAATCCATATTAGGCCCTTTAAGTCTGGTATGGAAATAAAGGGGAACCCCATGCCAAATAAAAAAAAATGGCGTAGGGGTCCCCCCAAATTCAATACCAGACCCTTATCCGAGCACGCAACCTGGCAGGCTGTAGGAAAAGAGGGGGGGAGCGCCCCCCTCCTGAACCGTACAAGGCCACATGCGCTCAACATGGGGAGGGTGCTTTGGAGTAGCCCCCCCCAAAGCACCTTGTCGCCACCAACAGCCTCATCCCCACAAACCCTGCCCGGTGGTTGTGGGGGTATGCAGGCGGGGGGTTTATCAGAATCTGGAAGCCCCCTTTAACAAGGGGACCCCCAGATCCTCGCCTCCCCCTCTATGTGAATTGGTAACGGGTAAATTGTACCCCTATCATTTCACAAAAAAAAGTGTCAAAAATAGTAAAAAAGACAGGAGATACTTAGGGACAAGTCCTTTATTAAAAAATAAAAATGTCCCATGATGTAGGTCCATCTCACGCCGCTTACGATCCGAAAAAAGAAAAAAAAAAGCAGCAACACCTCCGCCTTCATGGGAGGCTCCCGCCGAGTGACGCTTCTTTTCGGTGACAGCTTTTATATAGCTGAGAGCGGGGCCGCTCGGTGACATAAACGGGCAACCCCGCCTTCCTCTGATGTCACGTGGCGTCAGAGGGGGGCGTGGTCACCCATTTATGCCTGCAAAATGCAACAAACCAGCCCTGGGGTTGACATCAACCTGTTTTAGACCAACAACGCCTGGTGCCCAGTGACGGTGCTCGACCGACTACTGTCCCATCTACCCAGCCAATCTGATGGTAGCTAGTTGCTACCCTTTCTAACCAGCTCCCTGAGTGGCAGCCAGTATATCAAGCATGTCAGGATCCTCCTAAGCAACTTGGGCTTCAACCCCAGTCAGTTCTCTCGACATTTCCTGCCGGATTGGAGGAGCCTCAGCTGCCTCCCATAATGGAGTACCAGACCATGTAATCAAGAAACTAGCCGCTTGTTTTGCCACATACATCCCAAATCCTCAGGAATAAATGGCACAAGCCTTCACCAAGCTGGCTCAATAACCATAAGAATCAATAATTATACCCCTATCTTTTGACCCTTTTCTTGGCATACCGACCAGACCACCAAGGCACACTTCAGGTCTATTTATGTTGTAAGTCTTGTCTCGTGTTTATGTGATCCACATCTCTCTCGGTCATAAGGCCATGACCATAAATATATATACAGTGGTGTGAAAAAGTGTTTGCCCCCTTCCTCATTTCCTGTTCCTTTGCATGTTTGTCACACTTAAGTGTTTCGGAACATCAAACCAATTTAAACAATAGTCAAGGACAACACAAGTAAACACAAAATGCAATTTGTAAATGAAGGTGTTTATTATTAAAGGTGAAAAAAAATCCAAACCATCATGGCCCTGTGTGAAAAAGTGATTGCCCCCTTGTTAAAACATACTATAAACTGTGGTTGTCCACACCTGAGTTCAATTTCTCTAGCCACACCCAGGCCTGATTATTGCCACACCTGTTCACAATCAAGGCATCACTTAAATAGGAGCTGCTTGACACAGTAAGGTCCACCAGAAGATCCTTAAAAGCTACACATCATGCCGAGACCCAAAGAAATTCAGGAACAATTGAGAAAGAAAGTAATAGAGATCTATCAGTCTGGAAAGGGTTATAAAGCCATTTCCAAAGCTTTGGGAATCCAGCGAACCACAGTGAGAGCCATTATCCACAAATGGCGAAGACATGGAACAGTGGTGAACCTTCCCAGGAGTGGCCGGCCGCCCAAAATTACCCCAAGAGCGCAGCGACGACTCATACAAGAGGTCACAAAAGACCCCACAACAACGTCCAAGGAACTGCAGGCCTCACTTGCCTCAGTTAAGGTCAGCGTTCATGCCTCCACCATCAGGAAAAGACTGGGCAAAAATGGCCTGCATGGCAGAGTTCCAAGGAGAAAACCACTGCTGAGCAAAAAGAACATCAAAGCTCGTCTCAATTTCTCCACAACACATCTTGATGATCCCCAAGACTTTTGGGACAACATTCTGTGGACCGATGAGACAAAAGTGGAACTCTTTGGTAGGTGTGTGTCCAAGTATATCTGGCGTAGAAGGAACACTGCATTTCAGAAAAAGAACATTATACCAACAGTAAAATATGGTGGTGGTAGTGTGATGGTCTGGGGCTGTTTTGCTGCTTCAGGACCTGGAAGACTTGCCGTGATAAAAGGAACTATGAATTCTGCTGTCTACCAAGAGATCCTGAAGGAGAATGTCCGACCATCTGTTCGTGTACTCAAGCTGAAACGAACTTGGGTTCTGCAGCAGGACAATGATCCTAAACACACCAGCAAGTCCACCACCGAATGGCTGAAGAAAAACAAAATGAAGACTTTGGAGTGGCCTAGCCAAAGTCCAGACCTGAATCCTATTGAGATGTTGTGGTATGACCTTAAAAAGGCCGTTCATGCTCGAAAACCCTCTAATGTAACTGAATTAGGACAATTCTGCAAAGATGAGTGGGCCAAAATTCCTCCAGGACGCTGTAAAAGCCTCATTGCACGTTATCGCAAACGCTTGGTTGCAGTTGTTGCTGCTAAGGGTGGCCCAACCAGTTATTAGGTTTAGGGGGCAATCACTTTTTCACACAGGGCCATGATGGTTTGGATTTTTTTTCACCTTTAATAATAAACACCTTCATTTACAAATTGCATTTTGTGTTTACTTGTGTTGTCCTTGACTATTGTTTAAATTGGTTTGATGTTCCGAAACACTTAAGTGTGACAAACATGCAAAGGAACAGGAAATGAGGAAGGGGGCAAACACTTTTTCACACCACTGTATATATATATATATATATATATATATATATATATATATATATATATATATATATATATATATATATATATATATATATATATATATACAGTCATGAAAAAAAATATTTGATCCCCTGCAGATTTTGTAAGTTTGCCCATAATTGGGTCTATAATTTTTATCATAGGTGTATTTTAAATGATAGAGACAGAATCTCAACCAAGAATCCAGAAAAAAACACATGATAAAAATGTTATAAATTGAGTTGTAGTTCAGTGAGTAAAATAAGTATTTGATCCCCTACCAACCAACAATAATTCTGGCTCCCACAGACTGCCTACAGTAGGTGCTCATGTGTTACACAGATTAGTCCTGTCAATGTAAGAAGGCGCTCCTAATGACAAATTGTTATGTGTATAAAAGACACCTGTCCACAGAATCTCTTTCGTCCATTCAATCCTCACCATTATGGGCAAGACCAAAGAGCTGTCAGAGGATGTCAGGGATAAAATTGTAGACCTGCACAAGGCTGGAATGGGCTCCAAGACCATTAGCAAGAAGCTTGGTGAGAAGGAGACAACTGTTGGAGCGATTTTTTGAAAATGTAAGAAAAACAAAATAACCATCAATCGCCCTCGCAGCTCCATTGTAAAGCCTGAATGTATAATCTGTTAATTGGTGGTGGGGGGGGGGGGGGGGAGGGGGGAGTAGATTTAAATGACCAGATACTACAACCATATTTATCAACCCGAAAGTCCTGTTACTGGTATAAAAAATATTTCATCTCTTTCATACGGCCATGTATAATTCGTATGTCTGCCTGCTACCAAAAATCAACCAAAAACCAACCCATCACCTACCTCAAATATATTGAAGACCTGATTTACCAGCAAGGACCCGCCCCAGGAAGCATTCGCTCTGATAGTGTGAGTCGACTTCATTAACAACATTTTCCCTATAACATTCCTCCCCCACAGAATCAGAAGGAAGACGCCAAAAGAAGTGTCGTGTATTCAGCAGATCTGTAGCAGTATACATTTACAGGGGGTCCCCGAGTTACGAACTCGTTAGGGACTGCCCGCCTGTACGGAAGTTGGAAATGTTCGTAAGCCGGCCGCGCATGCACAGACCGACAAATACGGAGATTTCCGGACATTTCCGATGTTCCGTCTAATGCCGTTCTGCGCATGCGCGGCAAATTACGGACATTTCCGGCATTTTCCGAGGCTTCGTATGGCCGCGCATGCGCAGAACGGCCGAAAGACGGCGACAAAGAACGAAAAATGGCGGAGGGTCCCCGCAGCGCCCCGTTCGTAAGTAGGGGTTGTTCGTAGGTCGGGCGTTCGTAAGTCGGGGACCCCCTGTACTTATTTGCAAAATTTAACAATAGCAACTCAAAAAATATGTTTTTTTTCCTCAAAATTTTCGTTACATTTTCGCTTATATGGCAAAAAAAAAAAAAAAACAGTGGTGATTAAATATCACCAAAAAAAATAAAAAATATTTTTTTGTGTGAAAAACATGATAAAAATTTTGTTTGGGTACAGTGTGGCATGACTGAGTAATTGTCATTCAAAGTGTGAAAGCACTGAAAGCTGAAAATTGGTCTGGGCAGGCAGGTGTATAAGTGGCCGGTATTGAAGTGGTTAACCGCTTCCCGACCGCCTCACGCCGATGTACGTCGGTACGACCCGGTCGGGAGCTCCGTGACCCCGGCCGCGGGACCAGCGGTCCCGATCGCCGCTGGTGTCCCGCGATCGGGTCACAGAGAGGTCATTGAAGAATGGGGAGAGGTCTGTGTAAACAAACCTCTCCCTGCGCTTCCTACTCTGCCTGTCATTGATCGGCTGTTCCCTGTCATCGGGAAAGCCGATCAATGACGTCAGACGTCAGCCCCGCCCCCTACTGTAAAAAAACACACACACGTCACAGCCCATAACCCCTCCCCCTAGTGGTTAACTCTTTCACTGCCACTGTCATTTACACAGGAATCAATGCATTTAAATAGCATTAATTGCTGTATAAATGACAATGGTCCCAAAAATGTGTAAAAATGTCCGATGTGTCCGCCATAATGTCACAGTCACAATAAAAATCGCTGATCGCCGCCATTACTAGTAAAAAAAAAATATTAATAAAAAATGCTATAAAACTATCCCCTATTTTGTAAACGCTATAACTTTTGCGCAAACCAATCAATAATCGCTAATTGCAATTTTTTTTACCAAGAATATGTAGAAGAATATGTATCGGCCTAAACTGAGGAAAAAAAAATTTTTATATCTTTTTTGGGGATATTTATTATCGCAAAAAGCAAAAAATATTGCATTTTTTTTTCAAAATTGTTGCTCTATTTTTGTTTATAGCGCAAAAAATAAAAACCGCAGGGGCGATCAAATACCACCAAAAGAAAGCTCTATTTGTGGGAAAAAAAGGACGCCAATTTTGTTTGGGAGCCACGTCGCACGACCCCGCAATTGTCAGTTAAAGCGACGCAGTGCCGAATCGCAAAAAGGGGCCTGGTCCTTTGGCTGCAATTGGTCCGGGGCTGAAGTGGTTAAAATACACCTATGATAACAATTATCATTTCTTTGTAAGTGGGCAAACTTACAAAATCTGCAGGGGATCAAACACTTTTTTTTCTTCACTGCATATATATGTACTCACATAATAATGATTGATTTTATACACTATATACATATAAGCGGGTATCAAAAGGGTTAACATGGACCATAAACTTCTCTCACGTCTCCTTAGATCTCAGCAAGGACGCAGGTCATGGGTAGAGAGAAAAGATCTAAGTGCTCACCGCTTAAATATAAGATTTCATTTTTGTGTTCAAACACAAACTACTCACATAAAGATGATAAAAACACAGCATGTAAAGCCAACAATCGTGTTAGTTTAAAACACAAACTACTCACATAAAGATGATAAAAACACAGCATGTAAAGCCGACAATCGTTAGTTCCGTAGGGCAGCAGTGGGTGACGTCATGTGTAGCTCCTCCCCTGTACGTGTTAGATTCAATCAGAACTTCGACGTCACCGGACTCCTCCCCCCTTCCCTTCATTAGCAGACGGAGGCACTTGGGGAAGGGAGGAGGAGTCCGGTGACCTCGATGTCCGTGACGTCACCAGATCTCCGACGGAACTCCCTGAAGGCCCAGAAGCCGGTGGAGAGGCGAGTATTATAAAAAATGTAAGATTAATCAGGGAATTTATTTTCCACAGCCCTAATAAATATATATATATATATATATATATATACACATATGTATATATATATATATGTGTATGTATATATATATATATATATATATATATATATATATATATATATATATATATAGTATATAAAATCAATCATTGTTATGTGAGTGCACTTTACGTTGCCCCCAGCTCTGGCTCCTGTCCTCTCCATCCTCCGTCCTTCTCCGTGAACCTCGGTGGCCCTCATCGCTGCATGTTCCTGGCTCCTTGCAGCAGAAATATGTTTTATGACTTGAGAACTGCTGGCTGGCTCTTATTTGGCAGCTTCAGGAATAAGACGGTGACAGATGAGTTTTTAAGGATTTGCTGATCACTCATCTAAACTAACTTAATAGTAGGAGCCTGATTGCAGAAAACAGAGCTTGATTAATGGAGGTGCTGGCACCGGGCAAATTTGCTGTATATTTCATCCCTTCTATCCCGCTTTATAATTATCCAGGAGAACAAAAAAAAGAAGAAAGAAACGGAGCGCCATGAAGGGAGAGACTCCGCCACCAACCGGAGGACAAGAGAATGAAAGTGCTTAAAGAAGAACCCTGCTCTGAGAGCCAAATGGCTAATAAACTGGAGATGAGTGACATTGACCTTTCTCTTTTTTTATTTTGTATTTATATTTTATATTTATTACATTTTTTTACAATTTTTTTTGGTCCAACAAATATGGACCCCAGTAGACAGCATTTTTCAAACATTACACCTTCACGCCTAACCTTTCTCCTGGTACATAAAAAAGAGGGAAAGGTCCAGTACAATTAATTATTCTAATATTCCAGAGCAGTGGTTTCCAAACTGTGGCCTGTGGGCCAGATGTGGCCCTTTGCTTTCCTTGGTGAACTATGGGGACCATTCTTCTCACTGACACCAATGATTGGGCACCATTCCTTCCACTGGACACCATCAATGGGGCACCATTCCTCCCACTGACACCCATGATAAGGCACCATTTTTCTCACTGACACCATCAATGAGACTTTATTCCTTCACCTTATACCAATGATGGGGCACCATTCTTCTCACTGATACCAATATTACAGCACCATTCTTCTCACTGACACCAACAATGGGGCTTTATTCCTCCAACTGACACCAATGATCGGGCACCATTCCTCCCACTAACCCCAATGATGGGGCACTATTCCTGCCACTGACACCAATGATGGGGCACTATTCCTGCCATTGACACCAATGATGGGGCACTATTCCTCCCACTGACATCACATTGATGGGGCACCATTCCTCCCACTGACATCTCATTGATGGGGCACCATTCCTCCCACTGACATCACATTGATGGGGCACCATTTCTCCCACTGACATTACATTGATGGGGCACCATTCCTCCCACTGACACCAATGAAGGGGCACCATTCCTCCAACTGACACTATCAATGGGGTTCTCTTCCTCCAACTGACACCAATGATGAGACACCAATGATGGGGCACCATTCTTCCTATTGACACCATCGATAAAGCTCTAATTTTGATGGGGCACCATTCCTCCCACTGACATTACATTGATAGGGCACCATTCTTCCAACTGACACTATCAATGGGGCTCTCTTCCTCCAACTGACACCAATGATGAGACACCGGGGACTGGGCACCATTCTTCCCACTGACACCATCGTTAAGATACTATTTCTCTACTGGCACCAATGATGGGGCACCATTCCTCCCTCTAAAATCAATGATGAATCGTAACTTACTGACACCAGGGATGTTTCTACTCCCACAGTCTGGCCCCCCCCCCCTAAAGTCTGAAGGACAGCAAACTGTCTCTTTGTTTAGAAAGTTTGGAGAGCTCTGTTCCTGAGGTTGCAACCTCTATCATACAGTATTCTCACCAAGTGTTTAGAACCATTTCATCCAAAACTTTTGAAATGTATTTTGGGGTCCCTGAAATTACATACATAGTTACATAGTAGGTGAGGTTGAAAAAAGACACAAGTCCATCAAGTCCAACCTATGTGTGTGATTATATGTCAGTATTACATTGTATATCCCTGTATGTTGCGGTCGTTCAGGTGCTTATATAATAGTTTTTTTAAACTCTTGATGCCCCCCCCCACTGAGACCACTGCCTGTGGAAGGGAATTCCACATCCTTGCCGCTCTTACAGTAAAGAACCCTCTACGTAGTTTAAGGTTAGACCTCTTTTCTTCTAATTTTTAATGAGTGGCCACGTGTCTTATTAAACTCACTTCCGCAGAAAAGTTTTATCCCTATTGTGGAGTCAACAGTATGGTATTTGTACATTGAAATCATATCCCCTCTCAAGAGTCTCTTCTCCAGAGAGAATAAGTTCAGTGCTCGCAACCTTTCCTCATAACTAATATCCTCCAGACCCTTTATTAGCTTTGTTGCCCTTCTTTGTACTCGCTCCATTTCCAGTACATCCTTCCTGAGGACTGGTGCCCAGAACTGGACAGCATACTCCAGGTGTGGCCGGACCAGAGTATTGTAGAGCGGGAGAATTATCGTTTTATCTCTGGAGTTAATCCCCTTTTTAATGCCAATATTCTGTTTGCTTTGTTAGCAGCAGCTTGGCATTGCATGCCATTGCTGAGCCTATCATCTACTAGGACCCCCAGTTCCTTTTCCATCCTAGATTCCCCCAGAGGTTCTCCCCCCAGTGTAGAGATTGCATTCATATTTTTGCCACCCAAATGCATGAGTTTACATGTTTCTACATTGAACCTCATTTGCCATGTAGTTGCCCACCCCATTAATTTGTTCAGATCTTCTTGCAAGGTTTCCACAGCCTGCAGAGAAGTTATTGCCCTGCTTAGCTTAGTATCATCCGCAAATACAGAGATTAAACTGTTTACCCCATCCTCCAGGTCGTTTACGAACAAATTAAATAGGATTGGTCCCAGCACAGAACCCTGGAGGACCCCACTACCCACCCCTGACCATTCTGAGTACTCCCCATTTATCACCACCCTCTGAACTCGCCCTTGTAGCCAGTTTTCAATCCATGTACTCACCCTATGGTCCATGCCAAATTGACCTTTTTACTTTTACCGAAATATGACCATTTCAGAAGAATGAATTGGAGTCATTTGGGAAGGAAAACATTAGTTGGTTTTGTTGGCTTTAAATGGCTCCTGATTATTTTTTTTCTTATTTGTGTGTTTCATTTGACTATTTTTCACAGAAAGCAAAAAGATGGTGTACAAATAACATAAAGAAATAGAAAAATACGGTGCACCATTTTTTTCCCCCTTTTGAGCCATTTGCCAATTATCTGTAAAAAAAAATAAAAATAAATAAAAAAGGAATAGAAATCAAAAATAAAACATGGAAAGCTTTATTTTTTAATATGCAATTGTTCTTAAGCAAACAATTTCAAAAATACAAGCTCATTATTTTGCTGAAATTGCCTCAGTGGCTAAATTGGGAGTTTTGCAGTAAAATCAATTGTGCCAAAATCACTCCGCTCCGTACATAAAACAAAGTGTCAGGGAACATTTGGGATTTCTACCACCCATTTTGTAAATAAGTGATAAAGATCTCACTTTTATGTACCCCCCCCCCCCCCCCCCCCTATACTTTTGTCTGCCAGGTACATACAGGGTAATGCCCCGTAAAAATCCGACCACAAAATCCATCGGATTTTGTCCGACACTGGTGTTGCATACACACGGTCGGACAAAGTTGTCAGAAAATACGATCATTCTGAACGTGGTGACGTTTGTTGCCTACGACGGAACTACGTAGAGGCTAGTAGTCAATAGCTTTGGTCTTGTAATGTGATCTGAGCATGCGTGGCACTTTGTCCGTCGGAATTCGCTACACGCGATCGGAAAAAGTCCGATAGGACTTTGTTGTCGGAAAATTTAATAGCAGGAGATAAAACTTTGTCCATCGGAAAATCCGACGGAAAAAGTCCTATGGAGCCTACACACGGTCGGAATTTCCGACAACATTGTCCAATAGGACATTTTCCGTCGGAAAATCCGACCGTGTGTACGGGGCATTAGATTTACTAAAACTGGAGCACCCAGAATCTGGTGCAGCAGTGCATGGTAGCCAATCAACTTCTAACTTCAGCTTGTTCTGGTACAATCATTTTTATTGAGTAAGACAAGGCCAAAATACAGGCCTGAAGAAAAGAAAGGCATAATGGTCCTGCACAGGGGAACAAAACATCACTTTTCACGTAAATACAAAAAAAATACTTTTTCAAAATGTAAAGGCAAAAAGTAGAAGCAGCCGGCGACAGTGCCGGAAGTGGAAATTAATAACTGGACGCGGCGGTCCAAGACATGGTAAGACTAAAGCCTCGTACACACGATTGCATTGTTGGCCAACAAAACCGTGGGCTTTTGTCCGAAGGGCGTTGGCCCAAACTTTTCTTGCATACAAACGGCAAAGAATTGTCGGCCAACAAATACGAACGTAGTGACGTACTACGTTATTTTTCAGCTCTTTAGCGCCACCATTTGGGCTCCTTCTGCTAATTTCGTGTTAGTAGAAGTCTGGTGAGTGTTGATTCGCGTTTTTCATTTCGCACTTTTCATTTTGCGCTTTTCATTTTGCGCTTTTCATTTCACGCTTTTCATTTTGCTCTTTTCAGTTTGTTTCTGAACGGCCGTTCGTCATCCAGACATTTTGTGGAATCGGAGGAGATAACGTGTTATTTATTATTGGCCTTGGAGTTATTGCTTTGACCCAAGTCCAGTCCAGGAACAGGAGGATTTCTTGGACCAATAATTGGTTGCTTTATTAATCGTGACTTATTATGTCATATGCCTTTGCTGCGGGAGCTCCAGGAGAACAATCAGGATGATTTTCGGAATTATCTCCGTATGACGGACCCCTGCTTTCAGCAACTCTTGGCATTGTTGACCCCCTATATTAAGAAGCAGGACACATGCATGAGGCTTTTGTTTTATTTTTTGGGTTGAATAATAATGATTTGATTTGGTATATTTTCTATATTTTTTGGATGCATAGAATGCACTTTTTGGTTAAGTTCTATTGGCAGATAGCATGTCTAATTTTTTTTTTTTTAATGCACAATGAAAAAACATTGTGGAGAATAATACTTGGCTATGTGTTTTACTTCAAATGACAGTTTGGGAGTCGGCAGTTACATTTAAAAAAATACCATCTAAAATTGACAAAGGGACACCAACATAGTTGTATCTTTGGTCTTAAAAACTCCGGGATAATGGTGTTGTGGTAACTTGCACAAATAAGAAAAAAAAAAAGCATAATAATATTATTCTTGATATCACTTGAAAAAAAAAGCCTTTGAAAATTTCATTTGCAATAACTCCATCAGTATCACCAGCAAAGCAGCTTCATTATTATCCCATTAAAGAAGAATAGAATTGTGCGCTGCATTTCCAGATTTCATAATTTTCCGCGTCACGAATGTTAATTCTCTATTCCGAACGCTAGTTTACAAGACCGACCGCTTCTGGCTCGTCCTTGCTTCCGAGCATGCGTGTTTGTACTTTGGACTTTTGTCCGACGGACTTGTGTACACACGCTTGTAAAATCCGACAACAGACATTTGTCCACGGAAAATTTTAAAACCTGCTATCCAACATTTGTTCGCGGAAAATCCGACGGAGCGTACAAACGGTCGGATTTTCCACCAACAGCCTGTCATCACACATTTCAGGTCGGAAAATCCGATCGTGTGTACGAGGCTTAACAAACAAATGGAAATGAACAAACAAACAAAACAAAAAAAAGGGGGGTGGAGGAGTGGGATACGGACGGACAGGGTGGGGAAGGGTGAAGTGAGGAGAGCAAAAGTGAAAGAAAGGAAAGAGAGAAAGGAGATGTAGAATTAGGCCAGAAGGGAGAAGGAGAAACAGATAAAACAAGAATGGAAAAGGAGGAGGTGTAGACTTTGGGAAAGAACGGGGGGCCTGCGGGTTGGGTGGTATATTAGAATTGTCCGGAATACGCTGGCTTGGGGCAGGGCGGGGAGAGCATAAGACCACCATGGATTCCACACTTTGAGGAACTTAGCATGGGAGTCTTGAAGTACACTGATCTTCTCATGTAGCATGAGGGTGGGTGGTCAAAATGCTCTTCACCTCTGCAATACCAACCGAGGGCTTCCGCCAAGATCTAGCCATAGCGCGTTTTGCGGCAATGAAGAGGTAGGTGACCAGCTTTTGTTTGATAGGAGAAGAGGCCTGGGAGGGGGCAATGGAGTAGTGCATGCCGGGCGTCTTTGAGGAAGGGTACACAAAAAAAGGGTTGATAGAAGGCCATAGACCTTAGACCAGAATCCCACCAATCATGGGCAGGACCACCCAATATGACTAACTTCAGGGTGTTAAATTAAGCTTTGCCTAGAAAACCTGGAAGCTGATTTCTATGCGGAGCTGCACCAGATGCTGCACCATGCAGCTTTAGTAAATCAACCCATCTATCCACCCCATTGTCTACTCCCACTGACACTGGGGCATTTTCTACTCCCCCCTCATTAGCCCCCCCCCCCCCCCAAGTGTGAGGACAGTAAACTGGCCCTTTATTTAGAAAGTTTAAAGACGCTTGTGTAGCACTGACCCCCAAAGGAGCTGCTGGTTTCATTGGGCTTACCGTTACCTTCTTCACCTCGTCTCCGTCTAGGGGTTCCCGTGGTAGATGGCCCAAAGAAATGTGGAAACTGACACTTTATCTTCCTTTTTCTGGGTTAGTTATTCAAAAAAGTAAAACAGTCTCTTAAATGTAGGGTAGAGGGCTAGGGTTAAAGTCCAGGTACTTTTGGATACTGCAAAGATAAGAAGTCTCTCGCTATAGAAATCCAGAGAGTTACCGTTTCACAGCTGGATTTCCACAACCACCGGATAGACCTCCTCTCACTAGGCCTAGCAACCGGTGAAGTGTTAGGTAGAACAAAGTCTCTTACACAGACTCGAATGTAGAACACTTGAACAAAGTCTCTGCCACAGACTTGAATGTAGAACTGAGGGACTTATACAAATTCAGAGAGCTATCATACTGTACCAGTATCTTGCAGCCGGTCCGGCCATATCGTATGAGTGTAGATCCATTTAGTGTCCTTCAACTGAGCCTCCAGGCTCCTTCTGAGGAACCAGCTTTATGCATGGCCCTCTCCCGAGGAGTCCTCCCCTGGATGCTTCTCCAGTTCCTGGGCCTCTCCTCAGATGAGACGGCACCGGACCACTTCTGGATACTTAGGCCCTGGCTTCCATTCAGGCCTGTCCCTGCAGTTGCTTTGCCTCGGGCTATCCAGCCCGAGACTCAGAATTGCATGGATCCGCACCCCAGGCCAGAAGGGCCATGGGGGCTCGTCAGGAGGCCCAGGACCAAACAGACAGAAGATCTCTTCTGGACCAGAACCCCCGAAACACGTGATTTCAGTACCTTAAATACCTTCTCCCAGAAATCACAGCAGGGTGACCCTCCCACTGGGCTGGTTCCGAGAGAAAGAAGGGTATCCAATACACCTGACCAAACTGCGTTCCCATACTTGCCGGCGGTGACAGCGACACCTGCGAACAAGTAGGACTCAGTGCAGTCCAGCCAGACTGGTACTGAAACCATAATTTGGCATAATTAGCCCCAAAACCCAACTGTGGTTTCAGGAATATTTAACTTTGAAAACACATAGCGCATGCTCGTGAGGAGCCGGCGCTACACTTGCATTGAAGAAAGGATGATTTTCCAGAAATACCCAAATAATGGACAATATATTTTCGGTATTGGGTGGTCTGGTACACTTCATCCATGCCTGGGGAACCTCTGAACCAGCATGTCAGTGTGGCGGTCCTTGTATGCATTTCAGGTTTCCTTTTGCTAATGTGTAGAAGTCCCGGGGTGTGCAAACTTTAATTTCTTTGTTTTTTGCAATATTTCAGACAAATGAACCTCCCGGAGAGGCATATTAACGAGGCTCTCCTTTGTTCCCGGCACATAACGACATCAGCCAGGAATTTATACCTAACCGTAACTTCTGTGCGGTTCTAACAACTTATGAATCACCTCCGCCAGACAAGTTGGGAAACTTTCTGCGGGAAACAAGCAAGTTAAACAAAAATCATTGTAATCGTTCGGTAGAGAATAACATCATCATTTTCACCTTTAATAAGCCTTCAGGATACTTTATCACCACTCTGTCTAATTTTCCGCTTCTCCTATTAATTATTGGAGTCACTGACATTTAACAGGCAGAGCAGTCAATTTTTGGGACAGCAGACATATCAAGCCACTTGTTAGCAAAATTGTTTTTTTGCCAGGAAAAATTACATTTAAACCCAATCGCTGAAATCTCATGGAATCTTTAACACGTGAATGGCATATTCAAGGGGCATTTTTCAATGCAATCTTCATTAACCACTTCAATACTGGGCACTTATACACCTTCCTGCCCAGACCAATTTTCAGCTTTCAGCGCTGTCGCATTTTGAATGACAATTGCGCGGTCATGCTACACTGTACCCAAACTAAATTTTTATCATTTTGTTCCCACAAATAGAGCTTTCTTTTGGTGGTATTTGATCAACTCTGGGATTTTTATTTTCTGCTAAACTAATAAAAAAAAAAAAAAAACGAAAAAATAAATAAAAGTTATTTATTGTTTCTGTTATAAAACTTTGTAAATAAGTACATTTTCGCCTTCAATGATGGGCACTGATGGGCACCGATGAGGTGGCACCAATGAGGTGGCACTGATGGGCACTGATGATGGGCACTAATATGCGGCAATTGTGGGTACACAGAGGTGGCACTGATGGGCACTGAAAGGCGGCACTGATAGGCGGCACAAATGGGCACTAATATGTGGCATGGATGGGCGGCACTGATGATATGTTGCAGTGATGAGCACTGATAGGTGGCACTGATGGGCACTGATAGGTAGCACTTATGGGCAATGATAGGCGACAGGGTTAGGCGGCACTGATGGGCAATAATATGTGGCATGGATGGGCGGCACTGATGGTATCTCGCACTGATAAGCACTGATAGGTGGCACTGATGGGCACTAATAGGTGGCACTTATGGGCACTGATAGGCGACACGGTTAGGCGGCACTGATGGGCAGGGCAGCCATCAGAAATTTTGGGACATTAATAGATGGTACTGATGGATGCCAATCAGTGCCAAACAATAATGCCTGCCAATCAGAGATGCCCATTATGGGCACTTATTGGCATCCATTATGGGCTCTGATTGGCATCCATTCTGGGCACTGATTGGCATCCCTGGTGGCCATGTGTGGCATACCTGGTGGTGACTAGTGGTGAGCAAACCCTGGTGGTCCTGGTGGCGTCCCTGGTGGTCTAGTGTGGGCATCCTCAGGGGGGCTGTGCTGATAATCAATCAGCACAGACCCCCCTGTCAGAGGAGCAGCCGATCGTCTCTCCTCTACTCACGGCTGACAGACGTGAGTGAGGAAAAGCTGATCAACGGCTCTTCCTGTTTACAACGTGATCAGCCGTGATTGGACACGGCTGATCACGTGGTAAAGAGTCTTTGTCAGAGACTCTTTACCTAGATCGGAGTTGCGGTGTGTCAACCTGACACACCGCAACAACGATCGCTGCGATGCGCGCCCCCGGGGGTGCACAGCGGCTTCATATCCTGAAAGACGCATATGACGTCCGGTCAGAATATCGCAACCACTTTGGCTACGTCATATTGCTACATGGCGGGTGGCAAGTGGTTAAATAATCCCCGTTGATCCCGCCATGAAGGTTTTTGTCCTGGAACTTCCTGTTATAGGGTGACAACGCTCTGTCCCTGTCTTCAAATGGTGACCCTGCATTGTCACTCTGTCATGTGAGTTTCCAGTGTAGACTACGGGAGGCCATTTCAGCGCACATTACACAGGCGTGGTCCACTGTTGTCACCATCGGGAAACCCGCCCTGAGAAATGCCATGGAGCCATCGATGGAGTGTATGTAGACAGGCACCAGGCTGCAGGAGATCAGACCTGAGAGAGGAAACATGGCGCTTCCAACTTTTTACAGGCATTTTCCAAAATGCGTTCATTAACACTCTCGGGTTGGTTTACTAAAGGCAAATAGGCTTCTCACATTGCACGGAAAGTTGCACTCTGCAAAGTGAAATTCTACTACATTCACTAAGCTCCGTCTAGAGGAAGGTCCTTTGCAAAGGGACCAGGCTATTTTGTCTTTAGTAAATCAAACCCATTGGGGTTGATTAACCACTTCCCGCCCGCCCATTGTCAAATGACGGCGGCAAAGGGGTTCTAATCGCAGCGATCGCTGTTGCGACGCGGCGACGTGAGTAGAGGAGAGCCGATCGGCTGCTCCTCTGACAGGGCTGCTCCTTGCATGTGATTGGCTAGTCTTTGTAAAGTGAAACTTTACCTCATTTACTAAGCTCTGGTGCAATTGCACTTTTCTATTTGCATTTAATAAATCAATCCCAGGCTGTGCACTCTGCAAGTGCAGTGGCTTCAGAGCTTAGTAAATGAGGTAAAGCTTCACTTTTTCAAAGATACTTAATCACATGCAAGGAAAATTTTAAAAAGATGCATTTTTACTTGCACATGATTGGATGATGGAAGTCAGCAGAGCTTCTGCTCATTTACAAAGCTCTCGAGCAACTGCACTTTGTAAAGTAAACAGTCTATTTTCCTAGTAAATCAACTCCAAAGCACCCATGGTCAGTAGGAGGAGGAAAAGTGCCCCATCATTGGTGTCCATCTGAGGAATAGTGTCCCATCATTGGTGTCAGTGGGAGGAATAGTGCCCCATCATTGGTGTCAGTGGGAGGAATAGTGCCCCATCATTGGTGTTAGTTGGAAGAATAGTGCCCCTTCATTGGTGTCAGTGGAAGAATAGTGCCCCATCATTGGTGTCAGTGGGGTGAATAGTGCCCCATCATTGGTGTCAGTGGAAGAATAGTGCCCCATCATTGGTTTTGGTGGGGTGAATAGTGCACTACTATGGGTGTTAGTTGGAAGAATAGTACCCCATCATAGGTGTCAGTGGGGGGAATAGTGTCCCATCATTGGGCTCAGTGGAAGGAATCGTGCCCCTTCATTGGTGTCAGTGGAAGGAAAAGTGCCCCATCATTGGTGTCAGTGGGAGGAAATGTGCCCCATCATAGGTGTCAGTGGGGGGAATAGTGTCCCATCATTGGTGTCAGTGGGAGGAATAGTGCCCCATCATTGGTGTCAGTGGGAGGAGTAGTGCCCCATCATTGGTGACAGTGGGAGGAAAAGTGCCCCATCATTGGTGTCAGAGCGAGAAATAGTGCCCCATCATTGGTATCAGTGGGAGGAATAGTGCCCCATCATTGATGTCAGTGGGAGGAAAAGTGCCCCATCATAAGTGTCAGTGGGAGGAAAAGTGCCTCATCATTGGTATCAGTGGGAGGAATAGTGCCCCATCATTGGTGTCAGTGGGAGGAATAGTGCCCCATCATTGATATCAGTGGGAGGAATAATGCCCCATCATAGGTGTCAGTGGAAGGAATAGTGCCCCATCATTGGTGTCAGTGGGAGGAATAGTGCCCCATCATTGGTGTCAGTGGGAGGAATAGTGCCCCATCATTGATATCATTGGGAGGAATAATGCCCCATCATAGATGTCAGTGGGAGGAATAGTGCCCCATCATAGGTGTCAGTGGGAGAAATAGTGCCCCATCATTGGTGTCAGTGGGAGAAATAGTGCCCCATCATTGGTGTCAGTGGGAGAAATAGTGCCCCATCATTGGTGTCAGTTGGAAGAATAGTGCTCCATTTGCAAAATAAATGTACAGGAAAAAGAGAAAGTGATGAGAAATAATAATAATAATAATAAAAAGAAGCAAACCTTAACATACACCAATAATCATTTCTACATCAAGAAAGTAAACAAAACCAAATAAAAAACAAGACTAAAAAATAACAATAAAGAACGAAAAAAACAGCAGGATCCAACATAAGGGGATATCCATATATATCAGTTTACTATATATTCATTTTCTATATTTGAATGGAATGTTTTTTTTCTGTATAGAGTTCCCCTGTGAGGCTTCTATAGAAGAAGAGCTCTGAGTGGAGCACATGGATATATTATTCGGGGATCGGCGGAGCGTCGATCTCTTTGTAATAAGGAACTGGCCTTGTGGAACTGCTGGGATCACTCACCTGAGACTTTTTGATAAATCCAGTTTTTGCGGCTCAGCGATTCAGACGGAGTCACCGGGGGCAGCCAATCCGCTCCCTCCCTCCCTGACCTTGAGAATGACCCCAAGTTTGTTCAGAGAAGAGAGAAGATAACATTTCCCGCGGTCACTCGCCGTTTTTAGCCTTAACTTGTTTTTTAACCGCTTCAGCCCCGGAAGATTTTAGCCCCTTCCTGACCAGAGCACTTTTTGCGATTCGGCACTGCGCTGCTTTAACTGACAATTGTGCGGTCGTGCGACGTGGCTCCCAAACAAAATTGACGTCCTTTTTTCCCCACAAATAGAGCTTTCTTTTGGTGGTATTTGATCGCCCCTGCAGTTTTTTTTTTTTGCGCTATAACCAAAAAAATTTGCGACAATTTTGAAAAAAAACACATTATTTTTTACTTTTTTACTATAATAAATATCCCCCAAAAATATGTAAAAAAACTAATTTTTTCCTCAGTTTAGGCCGATACATATTTTTGGTTAAAAAAAAACGCAATAAGCGTATATTGATTGGTTTGCGCAAAAGGTTATAGCGTCTACAAAATAGGGGATCGTTTTATGGCATTTTTATTATTATTATTTTTTTATTAGTAATGGCGGCGAACTGCGATTTTTATCGTGACTGGGACATTATGGCGGACACGTCGGACACCTTTGACACTATTTTGGGACCATTGTCATTTATACAGCGATCGGTGCTATATAAAGGCACTGATTACTGTGTAAATGACACTGGCAGGGAAGGGGTTAACACTAGGGGGCGATCAAGGGGTTAAGTGTGTCCTAGGGAGTGATTCTAACTGTGGGGGGGGGTTACCACTGACATGACAGCGATCACTGCTCCCGATGATAGGGAGCAGTGATCTCTGTCTTGTCACTAGGCAGAACGGGGAAATGCTTTGTTCGCATAGGTATCTCCCCGTTCTGTGGCTCCGTGAAACGATCGTGGGACACCGGCGGACATCGAGTCAGCGGGACCCGCAGGCACAGTCACGCTGTAAGCGGCGGGGGCGTGCGGAACCACTAGTCCCGGCAATTAAAGGGGATGTTCAGGTACGCCCATTTGCCCACCGCTGCCAATGTGCCGACGTATATCGGTGTGCAGCGGCCGGTAAGCGGTTAAATATCTCTGGATACTTTGAGCGACTCAGCAATGTCTGAAAGCTGAAGATATGGAAGATGCACATTCTGCCGCTCTGTATTCATCAATGCGTCATTAAATGTATTATGTTAAATACAAGCAGTATAAGTACCTGAACCTGACCTGGTATTGCCCTCTTGCAGTCCCTGTACAGCAGAGCTTAGAGTGGGAGAGGGAGAAGCAGCATAAGTAGCCGATCAGTCTTACTGTAGCAATCCCATGCTAATAAGAGGCATGCTGACCAAAGGAGAGATCAGGGCGACAGAAGGAGGAGCTCATCAGTCTGCTGCTTCTCCTTTGAATCTGACCTAGTATCAGCTTCTTGTAGTCCCGATTAGACATGTGCAATTCGTTTTTTTTTTTTTTCATTTTTCGTTTTTTTTCGTTATATTCGTTCATTCGTTATCGTACGAATGAGCGAACGATTCGCTAAAATTTTTAACGAATAACGAATCGTTCGAATCGAACGAATCTGAAAAACAACGAAAATCCGAAAAAAAATAATTAGAAACAACGAAACTACGAAAGAAGAAAATCCGAAAAACGAAAACAGGAACAACGAAAATCAAAATGAACGAAAAAATTCGTACATTCGTAACTTTTTTTTTTTTTGTTGAATTGGTAATTTTCCGTGTCCCTTACAATGGCGCTGCTTAACGTGCCTCGAATGGTTTGAACGAAAAAATTCGTACATTCGTAACTTTTTTTTTCTTTTTCGATTCGTAATTTTCCGTGTCCCTTACAATGGCGCTGCTTAACGTGCTTCGAATGGATTGAACGAAAAAATTCGTACATTCGTAACTTTTTTTTTTTTTTTTCGATTCGTAATTTTCCGTGTCTCTTACAATGGCGCTGCTTAACGTGCTTCGAATGGATTGAACAAAAAAAATTCGTACATTCGTAACTTTTTTTTTTTTTTTTGCGATTCGTAATTTTCCGTGTCTCTTACAATGGCGCTGCTTAACGTGCTTCGAATGGATTGAACGAAAAAATTTGTACATTTGTAACTTTTTTTTCGATTCGTAATTTTCCGTGTCTCTTAAAATGTAATAATAGCATACACATTACATAAAATTATGAATTATGCTCCGATTACGAATCTACGAATGTTACGAATGTTACGAATGTTACGAATGTTACGAAAGTACGAATAAATACGAATGCGTCCGAATTTCGAATAAACGAAAATTAAACTAACGGAAAAACGAATCAACGAAAAAAATAACTCTTACGAAAATACGAATCGTTACGAATACAAACACCGACGACTTACGAATTTACGAATCGTTACGAATCAACGGAAACGAAAGAAACGAAGCGAAAATAAACAATTTTTTCTGTTGTGCACATGTCTAGTCCCGATACAGTAGAGCTCAAACTGTGAGTGGAAGAAGCAGCACAAGGAGCTGATCAGTTTTTACTGCAGTGCTCATATGCTGATAAGAGACTTGCTGATCAGATTTGAATGACAGAAAAATCAGCTTATCAATCTGCTTCTTCTCCTTCGAATCTGACAAGGTATCGCCCTTTTGCAGCCCCTGCACAGCAGAGCTCAGAGTGGGAGAGGGAGAAGCAGCACAAGGAGCCAATCAGATTCACTGCAGTGCTCAAATGCTAATAAGGGACATACTGATCGGAGGAGAGATCAGAGTGAAGGAGGAATGAACTTATGGGGTTGATTTACTAAAGGCAAATAGACTGTGCCCTCTGCAAGAGCAGTTGCTCCAGAGCTTAGTAAATGAGCAGAAGCTCAGCTGACTTCTATCATCCAATCATGTGCCTGAAAACATTATGTTTTTTTTTTTTTTTTTTTTGTATTTTCCTTGCGCATGATTGGGTATTGTGAAGCCTTACCTCATACACTAAGCTCTGGAGAGACTGCAAAGTGCACAGTCTATTTGCCTTTAGTAAATTAACCACTATCAGTCTGCTGCTCCTCCTTAGAATCTGTATCAGCCCACTGTAGTCCCTGTACAGTAGAACTCAAACTGGGAGAGGGAGAAGCAGCACAAGGAGCCAATCACTTTTACTGCAGTGCTCATATGCTAATAAGGGACATGCCGATCGAAGAATAGAGCAGAGTGACATCAATCTGCTGCTTCTCCTTTGAACCTAAGAAGGGTTAAAATTTAAGCACAACACCATTGCTAAGAGGTCCAGATACAACTTTATTCCATTAAAGTTTAGGTGTACAGGTCAAAAAATAGCCAACGTGTTTCGGGGGTCTACATGCTCCCTTCATCAGGGCTTGACTGGCAACCAAACCAGTAGTGAACTGGACCTACAATGGTATTTATTCCAGTGTGAGTCAAAAGCACAGGCCTAATCGGCAGCTTGTTTGGCAGCCAAACATGGTAGGTCCAGTTCACTCCTGGTTTGTTGCCAGTCAAGTCCTGATGAAGGGGCACGTAGACACCCGAAACACGTTGGCTATTTCTTGATCTGTATCTCTAACCTTTAATGGAATAAAGTTATATCTGGACCTCTTACTAGTGGTGTGGCGCTTACATTTCAACCTTAGGGTTGTCCCGATACCGATACTAGTATCGGTACCGGGACCGATACTGAGCATTTGCACAAGTACACGTACTTGCACAAATGCTCCCGATGCCGGATCCAATACCAGGGAGAGAGGAATAAAGCGACTCGGCGCAACCGGAAGTCAGCGGGCGGAACAACGGAAGTGACGCTCCACGTTGACGTCAGCGGTTGGACATCCCAATGCCCATCTTGGTACACCCTGCACTCAGCTTCAGTAAGCCAGCAGCAGACATATTACACCCAGCCCATATAGTTCGGGCTGGGTGTAACAAGATGGCCACTGCTGCTTTTAATGCGGCCGAGTGCAAGGAGTACCAAGATGGGCGTCGCAGCAGCCTTTCCTCATGGCTGCCCATCAGTGCCCATAAATGCCACCTATCAGTGCCCAATGCCCATAAGTGCCGCCTATCAGTGCCAGCCACCTGTTAGTGCCATCTAGCAGTGCCAGCCACCTGTCAGTGCCATCTATGAGTGCCAGCGTCACCTGCCAATGCCATCTATCAGTGCCAGCCACCTGTCAATGCCATCTATCAGTGCCAGCCACCTGTCAATGCCATTTATCAGTGCCAGCCACCTGTCAGTGCCATTTATCAGTGCCAGCCACCTGTCAGTGCCATTTATGAGTGCCAGCATCACCTGCCAATGCCATCTATCAGTGCCAGCCACCTGTCAGTGCCATCTATTAGTGCCAGTCACCTGCCAATGCCATCTATCAGTGCCAGCCACCTGTCAGTGCCACCTATCAGTGCCAGCCACCTGTCAGTGCCCACCATCTATCAGTGCTGCATATCAGTGCCACCTAATCTGTATTGTGCTTTGAAAACTGTCACATAACATAAAAAAAAAAGTATCTATAATCGGAATAGGCGAGTACTTGAAAAAAGTATCGGTACTTGTACTCGGTCTTAAAAAAGTGGTATCGGGACAACCCTACTTCTTACATTATGCTACAAGCCAAGGAGACTGTGGAGATCCTCTGGGGTGTAGAAGCCGCCTGCCCGGGAACCCTAAGTGCTTTCCAACCGACAAACCGGGGGGGGGGGGGGGGGGGGGGGGGGGGGGGTTGGCATACTGTTTAAAGCCCCCCCTCCCCCAATTTTTTTTCCACCGACCACCACTGGAGAAATAGTATGCCATCATTGATATCAATGGAAGAAATAGTACCCCCTTGATGGTGCCTGTGGGAGGAATAGTGGCGTGAGGGCCAGATAAAGGCTAGTAAAGGGTCACATCTGAAACAAAATAAAGGTGTCTTGCGCTAAAGTGATTGATATTAAAAATACTGAAAGAAAATTATAAATAAATAAACAGTCCAGAAAAATCAGTCTCTCAAATGGACCATAATGGTCAAATGGCAGACTCCACTATTCAACTGTGGATAAGGTTATCCAATCCCTTCACCAAGTGAACCACGCCACCACCACAATAGGTTGGACTCTTACCAAAGAGCCCTGGACCCTTTATTACGAAGGGTCAAACAGGCTTGAATGGCCTTCGGACCGCAGTTTGGAGATCCCCGCTCTAAGCCCCCGTACACACGGTCGGAAATTCCGACCACGAAATCCGTCGTTGTCCGACACTGGTGTTGCATACACACGGTCGGACAAAGTTGTCGGAAAATCCGATCATTCTGAAGTGAACGTGGTGACATTCGTTGCGTACGACGGAACTACGTAGAGGCTAGTAGCCAATAGCTTTGGTCACGTAATTTGATCTATGCATGCGTGGCACTTTGTCCGTTGGAATTCTCGACACACGATCGGAAAAAGTCCGATCGGATTTTGTTTTCGGAAAATTTGAGAGCAGGATCTCCGACGGAAAAAGTCCGATGGAGCCCACACACGGGCGGATTTTCCGACAACATGGTCCGATCGGACATTTTCCATCGGAATTTCCGACCGTGTGTATGGGGGCTAAGGCTAGACTGTAACTCAATAGCTTGTCATAAAAGTTTGGCCAAACCACGACTGATTAAACTTTTCCAGAAGTTTGCTGGTCTGTACATGGCGGTTAGCGGTATGAAGATGCTGTAGAAATAAGTGGGAACACACATACCATGAGATCAGAGGAGGACGAGGCGATTTCAGACACCCGAGCCTCAGATCTAAATCACAACACAAGCCCAGTCACGTCATTTGCTGGATTGGTAACATAATGTCTCCGTACATGCCATTGTGCTCAGGCAGCGTGCTGGGCCAATTATCACCTCGGCGGCGTGTCGCAGGACCTGCCAGGAATCCGAAACCTCCTGCTAATATTTCATCTTATCTAACAATAAACAAATAAAAAATGGAATGGCAGTCAGGACGGCGGCAGTGCCACGCTCACAGCTGTAGAATGAAAGAGACTTGACACCGACGACAACTTGTGCTTAAAATAGATGATGAGAAATGAGCGAATCAAACCACCAAGATCGAGACCCTGAGCAAAAATCGCAAACATGGACTGATCTGCTGCCCATCCACCTAGAGGTGATAAAGTCAATTCTTTGTGTGTTTCCACTCAGTCCTTCTAATTTTCCTTTTTTTAAATACCATCTCCAATACAATACAATAGAAATTAAATGGACAGGTCTTTGGCAACAGTAGATAGAAGATAGATAGATAGATAGATACACTACATTGCCAAAAGTATTGGGACACCTGCCTTTACACACACATGCACTTTAGCCTGGGTTCAGACTAGTGCGTTGTGATTTCAGGGCCCTGCGTGACTGCGCAGTGAAACGCTGGCTGTTCTGCGGATTGTCCGCGTTTTAGGTGCGAATCATTTACTACTTCTGAGGGGGAAGTCCAAGCCAATTTTTTTTTTAAAAACCGGCATGGGTTCCCCCCCCAGAGGCATACCAGGCCCTTAGGTCTGGTATGGATTTTAAGGGTACCCCCTACGCCGAAAAAACAGCGTGGGGGGTCCCCCCAAAATCCACACCAGACCCTTATCCGAGCACGCAGCCTGGCCTGTACCCCTACCCATTCACCTAAGGTGTAAAGTGTAAAGTAAAAAAACACACATTTTTGAAAAAATATTTTATTGCACTGCTCCGCGGGTCTTCTTCCGTCTTGGGGGGTCTTCTCGCCGGACTCCTCCGCTATTTTACCTAGTTCTTTTACCGAGCGGAGAAGGCCGGCTTTCTTCTTCTTCGACGCCGCCGTCGTCTGGGGGTCTCGATCTGCCTTCGGGGGTCTTCCGGGGTCTCTTCTGTTCTTGCCGCTGGCGTCGCCTTCTTCTTCTTCTTCTTCTTAAGATGTTGACTCGTCGCTCTCTCTGGCCGGAATGGCAGAGCCGCGCTGTGTTGGCACTTATATAGGGACAAGGGGGCAGGGTCACATGCTCATGTCACATGGTGACCCCGCCAACATATGATGTCACAGTCCCAGCATCCTCCGGGACTGTCACATCATATGTGGGCGGGGTCACCATGTGACATGAGCATGTGACCCTGCCCCCTTGTCTCTATATAAGTGCCAACACAGCGCGGCTCTGCCATTCCGGCCAGAGAGAGCGACGTGTCAACATCTTAAGAAGAAGAAGAAGAAGAACAAGAAGGCGACGCCAGCGGCAAGAACAGAAGAGACCTCGGAAGACCTCCGAAGGCGGATCGAGACCCCCAGACGACGGCGGCGACGAAGAAGAAGAAAGCCGGCCTTCTCCGCTCGGTAAAAGAGCTAGGTAAAATAGCGGAGGAGTGCGGCGAGAAGACCCCCCAAGACGGAAGAAGACCCCCGGAGCAGTGCAATAAAATATTTTTTCAAAAATGTGTGTTTTTTTACTTTACACTTTACACCTTAGGTGAATGGGTAGGGGGTACATCGTACCCCATACTCATTCACATAGGGTGTGGGGGCCGGGATCTGGGGGCCCCCTTATTAAAGGGGGCTCCCGGATTCCGATAAGCCCCCCGCCCGCAGACCCCGACAACCAACGGCCAGGGTTGTCGGGAAGAGGCCCTTGTCCTCATCAACATGGGGACAAGGTGCTTTGGGGTGGGGGGCCGCAGGGCACCCCCCTTCCCCAAAGCCCCCACCCCCCCATGTTGAGGGCATGCGGCCTGGTACGGTTCAGGGGGGGGGGGGGGCGCTCGCTCGTCCCCACCCCCTTTCCTGACCTGCCAGGCTGCGTGCTCGGATAAGGGTCTGGTGTGAATCTTGGGGGGACCCCCACGCAGTTTTTTCGGCGTAGGGGTACCCTTAAAATCCATACCAGACCTAAGGGCCTGGTATGCCTCTGGAGGGGGAATCCATGCCGTTTTTTTTTTAAAAAATTGGGCGTGGACTTCCCCTAAAGAGGTGGTACAATGACTTGCGAATTTCTGTTCAGAACGCAAGCCAGGTGCGAATCAGATGCGTGCCCATAGAAGATAATGGGCCTGAATTCGCACCTGATCCGTACCGAAGATGGTTGCGTGTTTGTGTCAATTCGCATTGCGCATGCACCGGACATGTGTGAACGTGCCCCATTGAAAACAATGGGTTTTCAAATGTCCTGCGAATTCGCAGTATTTTGCCCCGCTGCGAATTCACTATAGTGTGAACCCAGGCTTAATGGCATGCCAGTCTTAGTCCGTAGGGTTCAATATTGAGTTGGCCCGCCCTTTGCAGCTATAACAGCTTCAACTCTTCTGGGAAGGCCGCCCACAAGGTTTAGGAGTGTGTCTATGGGAGTGTTTGATCATTCTTACAGAAGTGCATTTGTGAGGTCAGGCACTGATGTTAACAAGGCCTGGCTCACAGTCTCCGCTTTAATTCATCCCAAAGGTGATCTATCGGTTTGAGGTCAGGACTCTGTGTAAGACAGTCAAATTCCTCCACCCAAAACGCTCTTCCATGTCTTTATGGACCTTGCTTTGTGCTCTGGTGTGCAGTCATGTTGGAACAGGAAGGGGCCATTCCCAAACTGTTCCCACAAAGTTGGGAGCATGAAATTGTCTAAAATGTCTCGGTACGCTGACGCCTTAAGAGTTCCCTTCACTGGAACTAAGGGGCCAAGCCCAACCCCTGAAAAACAACCCCCCACACCATAATTCCCCCTCCACCAAATGATTTGGACCAGTGCACAAAGCAAGGTCCATAAAGACATGGATGAGTGAATTTTGGGAGGAGGAACTTGACTGGCCTTCACAGAGTCCTGACCTCAACCCGATAGAACACCTTTGGGATGAATTAGAGTGGAGACTGCGAGACAGGCCCCCTCGTCCAACATCAGTACCTGATGTCACAAATGCGCTTCTGGAAGAATGGTTAAACATTCCCATAGACACACTCCTAAACCTTGTGGACAGCCTTCCCAGAAGAGTTGAAGCAGTTATAGCTGCAAAGGGCAGGTCAACTCAATATTGAACCCTACGGACTAAGACTGGGGTGACCCAATACTTTTGACAACATAGTGTAGATAGATAGATAGAGTCGTTTGGGTTCCCCCAGGTTTCTGTGATCATGGGACCCAGTCTGTTCTGGATCAGTTTCATGAGCTGCCATGGTGCAGGCAACTCATGGCGGCTGGCCTGCTCTCATTATGGCAGCGCATGCCACAGATCCAGTGCAGGCGACTTGTAGGGCCACTCCCAGCATTCAGAAGAGGAGGGAAGGTAGGGCTCTGTTGTGAAGAGGGGACTGTATGAGTCAGGAGGTTTTATAATGGGGGAACCTATGACATGGGTACTGTGGGAGTAGAGGACTCGGTAACTGGTGGGCTTTGTGATGGGGGATTGTGTGATTGTGAGCTCTGTGATTGAGGGGCCCTGAGAAAAAGTGACTATGTGATTGGGGGCTCTGTGATGGGGGTGTCAAGAAACGTTCCATCCGCTGGTAATATCCGTCTTTTGGCATGCAGTACTGCGGTCCACCAGCAGGTGTCTCCTGGCAGTTTGGAACTGTCAGGAGAACTTTTCCCTACTGCTATGTCATAGTTGGGCTGCAGTACTGGCATCCACCAGCGGATGGATCCTGGCAGTGTGGGGCAGACAGCA
This sequence comes from Lithobates sylvaticus, assembly GCA_028564925.1. NCBI lineage: Eukaryota > Metazoa > Chordata > Amphibia > Anura > Ranidae > Lithobates > Lithobates sylvaticus. The sequence continues at coordinate 65,730,241 of CM053038.1, forward strand.
CCTCCTGCAATCAGGTGTCACTTGAGGCCAATCACAGGACTATAAATACCAGGCAAGTATTTACATGTTTGCCTTGGTTTTGTCCCTGAGCTGCATCCTGGTACCTGTTTAGCCTGAACCTTGATCCCGGAAACCTGTTATACCTGATCCTGCCTGTCCCTGCATCCCTGGAACCTTGTCCTGCACCTGATCCCTTTCTCCCTTTCTCCTTTTCCCCCCCATCTGCTGACCTCCCGTTTATGACCCTGGCCTGGCTTGACTACGATTCTGGTATCCCCCTTGTTAGATATACTGGTTGGTTTGTGTCACTATTATTTGGTTTTCTTACTCTGTTATTGGTGGTGTGTTCACATTATATATATTTATCTTAAATAAAATCACTTATTTCTCATCTACTTGGTTGGTTTACTCTGTTGCAGTCACACAGTTCTGGTCACACACGGTTTATGACAGAAACCAAGGCCATCCCTGACCAGAAGTGGCTGTACAGAGGAACCATCTTGGTTCTGTTGGCTTTGCTGGAATGAATCCTAATGTGATTTCCTATTATGCTCTGCTGGTGTCAGAGAGTGGCGAGTATCTCCGCCAGACACTGAAAGAGTGGACCAATGACCAGCTGCTTGAGATCATGCGTTTGGCCCACTCCCTGGTTCACGGTGATGGAGGAACCTTTGATGTGAAGGGGGGGGGGGCTCTGATGTGATGGAGGAGCCTTTGATGTGAAGGGGGCCTCTGATGTGATAGGAGGACCCTTTGATGTTATGAGAGGACCTCTGATTTGATGGGGGGACCTCTGCTGTGTGATGGGGGGGGGGGGGGGGGTTCTCTGATGTGAGGGGGGGGGGGGGTTCTCTGATGTAAAGGGGGGGGGTGGGGGTGGTGTGGTTGTGGGGGGGGGGGGGGGGGGCTCTGATGTGATGGAGGAACCTTTGATGTGAAGGGGGCCTCTGATGTGATAGGAGGACCTCTGATGTTATGAGAGGACCTCTGATTTGATGGGGGGACCTCTGCTGTGATGGGGGGGGGGGGGTTCTCTGATGTGAGGGGGGGGTTCTCTGATGTAAGGGGGGGGGGGGCTCTGATGTGATGGAGGAACCTTTGATGTGAAGGGGGCCTCTGATGTGATAGGAGGACCTCTGATGTTATGAGAGGACCTCTGATTTGATGGGGGGACCTCTGCTGTGATGGGGGGGGGGGTTCTCTGATGTGAAGGGGGGGGGCTCTGATGTGATGGAGGAACCTTTGATGTGAAGGGGGCCTCTGATGTGATGTTAATTTCATCTAGGTGGTTGTGCGCATTGCCCCAGTCTCAATTTGCCCATGATAACTAAGTAACATTCAAATTTTTTACATTTCAGACTGGGGGGGCCTCAAGATGTTATCATTTGTAAAGCCGATACTCTAGTTTCTAGTTTCTGAGTATTAGTTACAAAAATAAAATAAAATAAATCTTTCAGATCTGAAAATCAACCTTCAGATTGCACTCATCTAGCCTGCCAAACCCCGGCATCACACTGTATTTTCTGCAGAGTGGCAACAAGAGTCATTTGCATTTAAATCAAGCTCATAAATTTTTGGTTAGGCACCTGAGCTCACATATGAGCCAACACCTGACCTTGGAGAGTCTCGTACCTCGGTGTACATGGCGTCATTCCTCAGAACATCTGGGAACCCGAACTGATCTTCCTCTCAGGAGGCTTTATAAAGTAGAACTACCGCTAGATATATCTTTTCAGGTAAAGTGCAGCATGCCGAGTAATGTGTCAGTGTAACCCTTCATGGTATTTATTCCCTCTCATAGAGATCACAGACCTCACCACAACAATGTCCTTATCTACTTTTCTCTCCAGAAGGATGGCGCCATCTTTGTTCAGACATCGTTCAGGATCACCTACTTCCTGGACAGAGATGCCAGTTTAGAGGTGACACAATCATGTAGTGGCGTCGGGAGGGGGGGCTGGGGGGGGGGGCTGGAGCCCCAAATGGGTCCTGAAAAGCCCCGGGTCTCAGGCATCCACCATTCCATTGATAGCCCCAAGCGCTGGTTTAGGCTTACCTGTAGGTCAAAGTGGTTTTGTAAGGGTTTACAACCACTTTAACCCCTTCCCTGCCAGTGTCATTTACACAGTAATCAGTGCATTTTTATAGCACTGATCGCTGTATAAATGACAATGGTCCCAAAATAGTGTCAAAAGTGTCCGAAGTGTCCGCCGCAATGTCGCAGTCACGATAAAAATCGCAGATCGCCATCTTTACTACTAACAAAAAAATTTATAATAAAAATGCCATAAAACTATCCCCTATTTTGTAGACGCTATAACTTTTGCGCAAACCAATCAATATACGTTTATTGCAAAAATATGTAGAAGAATACATATCAGCCTAAACTGAGGAAAAAAAACATTTTTTTAATATATTTTTTGGGGAAATTTATTATAGCAAAAAGTAAAAAATATTTTTTTTTCAAAATTGTTGCTCTTTTTTTGTTTATAGCGCAAATAATAAAAACCGCAGAGGCGATCGAATACCACCAAAAGAAAGCTCTATTTGTGGGAAACAAAGGACGTAAATTTTGTTCTGGTGTTACGTCAGACGACCGCGCAATTGTCAGTTAAAGCGACGCAGTGCTGAATCGCAAAAGGTGCTCTGGTCAGGAAGGGGGTAAAACCTTCCGGGGCTGAAGTGGTTAAAGGATCCAAAATAAGAACGGATATTTAGAAATAACAAGCGAGGTGCTACTGTGCCGATTTACAACATATCGAGCAATACAAGAAAAAAAGGGACAGCTGTCAGAAAGGCATGCCGGGATCCGGACCGCGAGCCAAGATGGCTGACGCGATGACAACATGTTGAAGTGTTGCTCAGATTGCGTTCTTTTCGACAATGTCCAAAACACATTCTTATTCCTTGATCAAAGCTGTGAGCTCCGCCATCTGTGCCAGCCGCCAGATAACGCATATAGACTGCGGCTACTGCCAGCTTGTTCTTCCCGCAGCCAAACCAAAGCCACATGTAGGACAACGGCGAGCCAATAAGGCAGCGGAGCGGGTTAGAGAAACAGAAAATCATGTATCTACAACGTCGCAAATCAGGATTTCAGGATCTCGTCCAGATCAGAGGCACGCTCAGCCGTTTGTTGTGTTCCAGAATGGAAAATAATCGCACATGGCGGCCTTTCTTCAAGAAAGAAAACACTGATAATAGCAGAAGACATTCCTGTTTGCGGACCGCACTTCCATGTCTTCTATCATATCTTAAAGCTTAAAGAGGAACTGCAGTCTGCTCACATCATTTGTAATAAAAACATCTTTGCCATTCTGAAGCTTCCCTCCAACCACTTTGCATATTATTTTATATATACTGTGATTCTGTACTTGCCAAATATACTGCAGAAATCTCCCTCCGCTGAGTCTGGCTGCAACCATTTTAACTGTGGGCAGCTGAAGCTGATGCCTGTTCACTTCCTGGATTTACACAGAGACACACCTCCAGCTCTGCAGCTCTCATTGGCCCTTTTATGACTCACCCCCCCCCCCCCCTCCTGGCAAACTTTCACGAAAGTGAGAGAGAGAGCTGTGCATGATGTCACAAGCCTAGGCTATAAATTATTAACCACTAGCGGTACCCGGGCGCTGCCCCCTCTCTCCAGGCCACCCCCCTATATACAATGGATAGATTCTTGCATAGCAGGTATCTTTCCATGGCCACCGGGGCCACCCCCTATTCATGCATCCGGCCACTTTCAGGGCCCAGGGTGCATGAATTACAGCGGCAGTTTTTTTTTAAGCACCTGATTAGAGCCATAGGTTTTAATGCCCCATACACACGGTTGGATATTCCGATGGAAAAAGTCCGATCAGATTATGTTGTTGGAAAATCCGATCGTGTGTGGGCTCTAGCGGGCTTTTTCCGTCGGAAATAATTTGAGAGCAGGATCTAAAATTTTCCGACAACAAAATCCGATTGGACTTTTTCCGTTCGTGTGTAGAGAATTCCGACGCGCAAAGTGCCACGCATGCTCAGAAGAAATTTGGAGACGAAAGCTATTGGCTACTGGCCTTTACGTATTCCTGTCCTACGTTTTATACGTCACCTCGTTCGGAGCATTCTGATTTTCCGACAACTTTGTCCGACCGTGTGCAACACAAGTTTCGGACAAAATCCGTCTGAAAAAAATCAGACGGATTTTGTGGTCAGAGTGTCCGACCGTGTGTACGGGGCATTATAGGCTTAAAAATCGGGTGGGCTCGGGTCGCATGGGATGCGCTCCGATCCCACCCAGGTGTATTGCAACAGCGAATGAATATTCGCTGTTGCAACACTGATCCTCCTCCCGGGCCAATCGGGAAGCAGGTATGAAACCCGTCTCCTGATTGGCCAAAACTTCAGGCGATCCTATTGGACACCTAGCGCCGGGAGGAGCAGAGAGGAGATGCACCACGGAAGCTGCTCTAGGAGAGGACACCGGAGCAGCTTTCCCAGAGCCCGCCGCGCTTAAGGACAGGGACAGGAGGATGGCCGCATCCAGGAGAAAGGACTGGGCAGACAGCGGGTGGGGGGGTTTAATGAGGGTGTCAGTGCCGCGCGGGGGGTAGGAGGGTGTTTGTGCTGGGGGGTAGGGGCAGTGGGCAGTTGGGCTAGTGCCGCTCCATCCGGCGGCCCGGGAAAAAAAGAACCCCACCAGCCACCACTGGTGGGAAGTGGTTAATAACGTATCAAGGATTACAGAGCTGCAATCAATTGAGCCTTTGATATCTACCTTGCGTTCAGCTTTAAGGCAGAATTCTTCCCGGCTCTCATGACTCAGTATTATATTTTTTGAATAGGCCCTGCAGCGTCTAGACGTACACTCAGCTCTCATCCGCGTCTCGTAAAGGGAGGCGATACGTAACGTGATGCGCCCGGGGGTCGCTCAAAAGACGGTTTAAAAGCCCACAAAGGTTTATAGTTAAAGATTAAATCAAACGGCCCCCCGAAGACGTATCACAATTAAAAGCCCGACTGATTCTGCAGCAAACCTGCGAGCCGCTGGCATTGCCGCCATTAGCATATAAATGGTGATCGCCATCGTCTATCGACGTAATTATGAAATATTTTGCCATCCCGCTGTGAAATATGGCGGCGCCTGGGGCCCCATAACAACTACCCGATCGGTAACATTGTATTTCCTCCTCATCTGGCAGACTCCTAATGCCACAGGTAATTGTTTCCAAAGTGTTATTTGCATCCATAATGAACTTTAAACGGGTTCTAAATGTTCCGCCAATGTAAAGGGTCTTTTTTTTTTTTTCTCTCTTTTTAACAGCGATTATTCAATCACTTTTCAAAATCAATCTTTATTCGTAACAAGAGACGTGAAAAATGTATGGAAGAGAAAAAAAAAAATTATGCCGTCCCGGGTTATGAAGGCATGGCGAAGCTGTCAATGCGTGCGAAAAAGGCGCGCAACACTCGGCGCTCGTCCTAATGAATTTGAGTCATCGGGTGACTTTGAAAACTTAGATAAGGGGCCGACGCGGGCGCAATCATTAATTCTAAATAATTCCTCTTTCGGGCTGCTTTGCATATTATTTTTGAAGTCGGGGAATAACATTTCTATGCGGAGGGTCAGATTCGTCAGCGACTTCACAAACAATTATTTTCCGTTGGCGTGCTCTGAGCTGCCGCTAAATAAATTATGCAATTTAATTGTAATGAAGCTCAGGGAGGGGGAGGTCTAATGCTTTTCACTGTCATTTTAACGGTTCACCAAAGTATTACGTTTGTCACCGCCGTTGCCCAGAATTCCTTGCTGCGGCGGCTGCTCTATTAAAGTTGAATATTTTAGCAGTTGATGTGGCTTTTCTATTAAATGGTCCTCAATGACTGAAAAAGGTCCCATGATTATTTTTTGTAAATTAACCTACAAGCTTCACACATAAACACTAATATGGAACTGATTTAAAAATAAATGTGCCCAGTGAAAGTGAACACATTCACCCTATGCAAATGGGGCAAAAAAACAAATGTAGGTAGACTATATCTTATGCTGTTTCAGTGTAAATGATTTTAAATGTAAAATGCATCATTTGGCCACTAGATGGAGCAACGCATCATAGTAATTCCCTATAATACTTGACTCCATCTAGTGGTAAAATATGGTATTTGCCAACACATTCACCCAATGCCAATAGGGCAAAAAACTAATGTAGGTAGAATATATCCTATGCCAGTGTTTCTCAGCTCCAGTCCTCAAGACCCCCCCAACAGGTCATGTTTTCAGGCTCTCCATTATTTTGCACAGACGATTTGATCAGTTTCACTGCCTTAGTAATTATCACAGCTCTTTCATCTGAGGGAAATCCTGAAAACATGACCTGTTGGGGCGCCTTGAGGACTGGAGTTGAGAAACACTGTCCTATGCTGTTCCAGTGTAAATGATTTTAAATGGAAAATGCATCATTTGGCCACTAGATGTAGCTAAGTATCATAGGAATCTCCTATAATACTTGACTCCGTCTAGTGGCCAAATATGGTATTTGCCAACACATTCACACTATGCGAATAGCAAAAAAACAATTGTAGGTAAAATATATCCTATGCTGTTCCAGTGTAAATTATTTTAAATGGAAAATGCATCATTTGGCCACTAGATGGATCTAAGTATCATAGTAATTTCCTATAATGCTTGACTCCATCTAGTGGCCAAATATGGTATTTGCCAACACATTCACCCTATGCGAATGGGGCAAAAAACAAATGTAGGTAGAATATATCCTATGCCAGTGTTTCTCGATTATCGGTGATTTGATTAGTTTCACTGCCTTAGTAATTACCACAGCTGTTTCATCTGAGGGAAATCCTGAAAACATGACCTGTTGGGGCGCCTTGAGGACTGGAGTTGAAAAACACTGTCCTATGCTGCTCCTGTGTAAATGATTTTAAATGGAAAATGCAGTAATGCACAGTAACACGCATGCACAAAAATGCATCCATAGGGATGGTCCATAGGGGTCCATTCACATGGTGTGCTTTCTTGCGTGCCCAATGAAGGCCTGTTTTTTTCCCGACATGGGGATGGCACAGGTGTTGCGTGAATCCCCAAGCCGTCATCCCATTCGTTTCTATTGGAACATGCAGTAGCATGGACACAGCCTCTGTTTCCAAATATGACAAGTGAGTGTGGGTGCAGGTCCCTAAATGAATCCTGTATGCATTCAGGGACCTGCACCCACACTCACCCGCATGTCATACAGTATTAAGACAGGGCAGCTGTGTCCATGCAGCTTTGTGTCCCAATAGAAATGAATGAGATGATGGCACAGGGATGCATGCAACACCTGTGCATCCCCATACCCAGGGCCGCTGATAGGCCAGTACAACTGGCCCTGTTGTACTGGGCCTGACCAGCAGGGGGGCCCGGGAAACCTTAAAAGAGAACTAATTAATGTAAAAAAATAAAAAACTCCTCCAGCCACCATGACCGAACACCGGCCACATTCCACCACCGCCCCCAGCCGCCCCCACATCTCCACCCCCCCGTACTTTTTTTTTAAATCCGATGTAGGTGGCGACAGGGGGAGGGACTATTTCTCCTATTTCGGGCGCGGAAGAATGTCAGTCTCCTCCGCGCCCGCTCCTCATGCTGGCTCAAGTCCAGGCCAGCGCATCCTCTACAGTGTCTTCCCTGGCGCCGCGGAGTGATTCCTCCCCCTCTGCTCTGTTCCTCACTCGGCCTGAGAGTAAAAAGCAGTGAGGAGGGCGGCGGCGCCGATGGGAGAAAAAAAAAAAGCAGCTGCCATCTGAATCGGATAGTTTGTGGACACTCCAGTCCAGGCAGCAGGATCAGGGAGGAAGTGACTCCTGGGGCCCGTCTAACAGGTGGGTGCTTGCTTGGGGGGGATTCAAGATCTACTACTACTGCAGCAGCATCTATACATTATGGCATTGGTGGCATGGGTGGCACTGTCTGCAGGTAGCACATGCGTTATGGGCCATAACGCATGTGCTGCTCCATAACGCATGTGCTGCCTGCAGACAGTGCCACCCATGCCGCCAATGCTGTAATGTGCTGCAGACAGTGCTACCCATGACGCTAATGCCATAACACATGTGCTGCCTGCAGAGACAGTGCCACCCATGCTGCCAATGATATTATTCCATTGGCAGCATGGGTGGCACTGTCTGCAGCACAATATGGCATGGCTGGCACTGTCGGCAGGCAGCACATGCGTTATTGCATTTGCGTCATGGGTGGCACTGTCTACAGCACAATATGGCATTGGTGGCATGGGTGCCACTGTCGGCACGTAGCACATGCGTTATGGACCATAACGCATGTGCTACCAGCAGAGACAGTGCCACCCATGTTGTAATGTGCTCCAGAGACAGTTTCAAGGCGGGGTCTGGGGAGGGGCCAGGGGTGGGGCTGAAGAAGGGACCAGGGGCAGGACCAGGGGTGGAGCTGAAGAGGGCCCCGTCAGGTAGGCTGTACGGGGCCCCATGATTTCTATCAGCGGCCCTGCCCATACCTGGAAAACATGGACTGGCACTGTGCCGGCAGTAAAGATCCCAGTGTGAGCGACCCCTTACTGTGTGTTGGCAACCCATTCAGAATGAATAGGCTGCCTTAATGCAATGAACCCGAATAGCCCTTTTAGTACCTCTATGACAACAAACAACCTTGAAAGGGGTCAGGCCAGGGTAAACATGTATCTATTAGCATTGCAACTACAGACAAGAAATAAGAAATCTGCATCACGTGAGCCGTAAGTGATGATTTCTACACTGCACTTATGTAATCACCAGAGATCACAAACTGCTAGAAGCAGCCACCCCCTGCTTCAATTTATCTAAGCCAAGCCTATCCCCTTCTACATGTGGACGGCCCTTCTGTGAGTTAAGCTACAGTGTAGAGAGAACATACAGTGGGGTTGATTTACTAAAACTGGAGCACTCAGAATCTGGAGCAGCTGTTCATGGTAGTCGAGCTTCTACTGGCGCCACCCAGTGCTAACCCCTTCACTGCCAGTCACATTTACACAGTAATCAATGCAATTTTAATCGCACTGATGGCTGTATAAATGTGAATGGTCCCAACATTGCACCAAAAATTGTCCGACGTGTCCACCAAAATGTCGCAGTCACGATAAAAATTGCTGATCGCTGCCATTACTAGTAAAAAAAAAAATTATTAATAAAAATGCCATAAAACTATCCCCTATTTTGCAGACACTATAACGTTTGCGCAAACCAATAAACGCTTATTGCAATTTTTTTTTACCAATAATATGTAGAAGAATACGTATCGGCCTAAACTGCGGGAAAAAAAACTTTTTTTTATATCTTTTTTGGGGATATTTATTATAGCAAAAAGCAAGAAATGTAGCTTTTTTTTCAAAATTTACGCTTTTTTTTTTTGTTTATAGCGTAAAAAATAAAAACCGCAGAGGTGATCAAATACCACCAAAAGAAAGCTCTATTTGTGGGGGAAAAAAGGACGTAAATTTTTGTTTGGGAGCAACGTCGCACGACCGCGCAATTGTCAGTTAAAGCGACGCAGTGCCGAATCGCAAAAAAGTGCTCTGGTCTTTGTCCAGCCAAATGGTCCGGGGCTTAAAGCGGAGTTCCACTTAAAAATGGAACTCCAGCTTTAACCACTCCTCACCCCCTTACATGCCACATTTGGCATGTCATTTTTTTTGGGGGGGGGGGAGTGGGGGCTTCATTAGGAGGGGGACTTCCTGTCCCACTTCCTCCTTCCGCCCAGTAACCGCCTAGGCGACTCCTCCCTCTAGGCGATCTCCTGGGACACGTGACAGGTCCCAGGAGATCGCCTATCCACTCCGGGAGCGCGGCTCGCGCATGCGCCGTGCGTGCCCGGCCGTGAAGAGGAAAGCTGTCACGGCCGGGTGCCCAGAGTGGAAATGGCGGCGCCGACGAAGAGGAGGGGGAGAGGAGCGACACCCCGTTCGGCCGCACCGCTGGACCGTGGAACAGGTAAGTGTCATTTTTTTTTAAAAGTCAGCAACTACACTTTTTGTAGCTGCTGACTTTTAAAATGCCTGGAACTCCCCTTTAAGTGGTTAACCACTTGCCGCCCGACCATTGTCAAATGACGGCGGCAAAGTGGTTGTAAAATCCTAACAGGACGTCATATGAAGTCCTCAGGATTTTGAGCCGCTGCGCGCCCCCGGGGGCGCACATCGCGGTGATCGTTGTTGCGGGGTGTCAGTCTGACACCCTGCAACTACGATCTTGGTAAAGAGTCTCCGACGGAGACTCTTTACCACGTGATCAGCCGTGTCCAATCACGGCTGATCACAGTGTAAATAGGAAAAGCCGGTAATCGGCTTTTCCTCACTCGCGTCTGTCAGACGCGAGTAGAGGAGAGCCGATCGGCTGCTCCTCTGACAGGGGGGGGGGGGTCTGTGCTGATCGATTATCAGCGCAGCCCCCCCGAGGATGCCCACACTGGACCACCAGGGATGCCACCAGACCACCAGGGATGCCCATCAAAAGGTATGCCACCCTAGACCACCAGGGATGACACACAGTGCCCACAATGGATGTCAATCAGTGCCCACAATGGATGCCAATCAGTGCCCACAATGGGCATCACTGATTGGAATGCATTATTGTTTGGCACTGATTGGCATCCATCAGTAAAAAACAATGCTGCCTATCAGTGCCTATCTGTGCCACCTATCAGTGCCCATCCGTGCCACCTATCAGTGCCCATCCGTGCCACCTATCAGTGCCCATCTGTGCCGCCTATCCATGCCATCTGTGCCGCCTATCCATGCCAATCCGTGCCAGCTATCAGTGCCAATTTGTGCCACCCATCAGTGCCCATCCGTGTCGCCCATCAGTGCCCATCAGTGCCGCCTATCAGTGCCCATCAATGCCACCTCAGTGCCACTTCATTGGTGCCACCTCATCGGTGCCCATCAGTGCCGCCTTATCAGTGCCCATCAGTGCAGACCTATCAGTGAAGGAGAAAACGTACTTATTTACAAAGTTTTGAAACTGAAACAAAAAAACAAACATATTTTTTTCAAAATTTTCGGTCTTTTTTTATTTGTTTAGCAAAAAATAAAAACCGCAGAGGTGATCAAATACCACCAAAAGAAAGCTCTATTTTTGGTAAAAAAAATGATAAAAATTTCATTTGGGTACAGTGTTGTATGACCGCGCAATTGTCATTCAAAGTGCGACAGCGCTGAAAGCTCAAAATTGGTCTGGGCAGGAAGGTGTTTAAGTGGTTAATACTAAGTGCAAAATACTAGCTAGTGGGTAAAATACTAAACAAGGCACGGTGCATTCAGTGATGTGTTTCTATATTAATGGAAACGTCTTCTCCCAGCTGAAGGGTCTCCTATTATAGGCGTCACTTGTAAACTTGTAATTGCTACATTGTAACCATGTGAGAAGCATTAGACGAGAGGAGGAATATTGAGATTAATCTCTGAATTACTGCTGTATTAATGCTATTAATGTCTCTTTCACCTGTGTGTTGCAATGTATCTGGAACACAGAAAATTATAAAATGAAATGAGATACTTTAATATCACTTCCTCTGTCCTGTA